>JAECUM010005214.1:0-144170 GCA_016617855.1 Megalonaias nervosa
AAAGAGACTATTATATTATAAACGCGGGTGTGTTGACGTGGATGCTATTTGCGGGATTACCGCCACGAACATTGTTTCACTTGGTGTAGCTGGAATCGTAATCACGGTGACTATCATAGGCACCGCGATGGAATTTGCTGTAGGAACTATACCGATAGCAACAGGTATAACTGGCAGTGCTGACAAAATAATTTAATTACTCCTGCATTCGCGAATACGTGTCTATTTTGAAATTTTCGCAGTGACACAGCAGTCTCAGCACGATTAGTAAACTCTACTCGCTGGCCATCAGTGATACAAACATTACCACGGCCGAGAAGAAACGGAAAACTTGCAACGACTCCTTACGCGGAAATGGACAGCTACCAGAGGAGTAGAACCCAACCAGGGATGTGATTTACAGGCAGTAAAAATCGAGTAAACGGTTGAAAATGTGCAGCTTCTCGCGGGGTAACCTTGATGGAATGCGCGCTCGCGACTTTACACCGGACCACTGTTCGCACCCACGGGAATTCACTCGCGCTTCTCTTGCGTTTGCCGCTGGGGAAGAATCGCGGGATATAGCATGCGTGGACCGAGCTCAGTAACTGCGGTCTCAAATCTCGATAAACACACTACTTCCTCTGAGCATTTGATGACATTAAAGGTTGAAAGGAGAGAAGGATTAGTGAATAAAAGTAGCATTTTTAATTATATGGAAAGAAAATAGATCATATGTATATATTTTACAGCTTTACCTAAACCAATACGTAAATTCTGTATTGTCAAACGTTACAATATTATTCGTGTTTATATTTATGGAAACTTTACCATTATACGCCGAAACCATGTGTATTATTTGACCATTTAGGGGGTCATTGACAACATGAAGGAACTGACCCCGTATATTCACACAGCAAAAAGGTATTTGACAAAATCAGTTTTACCTTTCTGTGAACAGCCGACCTTTGTATCCTACACCCCATTTACAGTGTCAGCTTATGCGCCAGAATATAACTTTATAGATGCTGGAGCTTGTAACTTAAAATTTCTTTCCGTCTCTCAACAGGTCTTGGCTTGAATGGTCTCCAATACGACAGTTCCTGCGCCAGCGCGGAGCTATCGCGGCAGGCCACAATGGTCTGGCCCTTCACCTATGACTTTGTTCCGGGGCCAGCTTGTGACATTGGAAGTGGACCCACCAACCCGTTCCCAGGTACTGTATACATCCAGTATAACACTCACTCAGTGTACAAAAATGTAGACCCAGTTCTGTTGGCAGAATTTGGTCTATTCTCTTCAAAGTTGCGTTCGTAATTAACCCGAGAAAATACTATAATATGTATGTACGTACATACGTATGTATGTATGTGTGTTTGTGTATGTATGTATGTATGTATGTATGTGTGTGTGTGTGTGTGTGTGTGTGTGTGTGTGTGTGTGTGTGTGTGACACTGACACGTTAATCACCTTATGGCGAGTAAGTGTGACGTGTAAGGGAGAGCTTTAGTATAATCCAAGCTTGCATTGAGATGAAACAGTTTCAATTCTGACATATATGTGACCATCATGATCTGTGAAAAACCAGAAATTTAACAATTTGTTGACAAGATAATATTCAGTCTGAAGTATTGTACAATTTTCATATCCAGTTTGTGCGCTGTTGATATTCAAATATTTCGAATGCATTTCAAATTGAACTTTGTATACCCGTACCATAATTTTACTGCTTGGGGCAAACGCACATTCCCAGTAGGTGCAAACATTCGGTTTACTCGGACTTCATCAACAGTTTTATGTTAAAAACTCATTGTTTTTGTTAATATTTGTAACTAAAGTTAAGAAAATGGGATATTTTATGTTAAGGGAGATACAGGGAATAAACTACGAGTAAATCATTCTTATAATGAGGTCTTATCGCCTTCTGATCGATATACCCAAGGGAAGATATGGATTATAAAAATTAAGGATTGTGTTTCATATTTTGACTTAGAGTATGGGGACATTTCTACTCAGATTATATCGATAGGTTTTATATCAAGCTAAAATTAGTAGCGAAACTTTCTGAATCCGTATGCATTTGATCCCTATATTACGTATACAAATATGGGAGCACGCGCATATATGAAATGGAGTCCTTGAAGGAAAATTAACAGTGCAGGTTATTCATTCAAAGTTGAAACACCAATGTTTCCTCAAAGGTATATCCATTTAAGTGAAATATTTTGTACTGTCGATTTCTGAAAATGATTTCGAACTGGTGTATAAAATTTCTGTTTATGTATTCGTATTCATGTATTTTCTTTTTCTTTTTATGATAGATTTGATAAAATGAACCTCCCCAGTTGGGACGCTAGTAGGTTTTTTAAGCTTGGACATACATAGCGTTGGCTACTGTATGTCAGTGTAAACAATCTATTTTGAGGAAGGTTTGGATCTACTTACCTTAGATTCACGGATTTACAGTGGTCAAGGCGAATGCAGTGCGATAATAAGTTTGAATAAGGTCGCAAACGTTTGTAAATGATCGGATGCAAAGCGCCTTCTGTTTTGTATGACCGTGTTACTGTTTTATGTTGCAGGAAAGTGGGAGTTTCTGATATCCGATATGAACTGGAATGGCGTCCCGTGCGCCACGCCGTCCGCTTGTGTTAACGTTACTACTAAACAGGACGCCTTTGATCTACTTTTCAATACGTGAGCCCTTTTTCTTCAATAAAGCTCAATAGATGGGAATTTTGGCAAAGTTACATAGGTCTATTGAGATATGCGTATCCATAAATTAGACATTTATTGAAGAGTGAGCGTGTAAGTGTGTTATTTTGAAGAAACAGAGTGTGTTATTTTGTCAATTGAAGCTTAAAAGAGGTTCTGTTCCAGCTAGACGTCCATCAAAAAAGGAAATATTACTACAAAACAGTGTTATATTTACAAATCTTGAAATACTCCTCGATGGCAGAGCTCTCCCCGTCATGCTTACGAATTTATTCTACGATATCCTGCATGTCATTTATAATTGTTTGCTTTTTCGGACTTAGTCATATGTTCTCTGTCAAGTCACTTTTGTTCACTTTTGTTTCAAATAACTTTAAACATATCAGCTCTGCTTTGTAAACTTTTGATAAGTTACATTATTTTTCTCGTTTGGTTTACTTCAGTGTTGAATCCAGGTCCGTCCCTCTCAGATATAACATATAGATACAGCTTAAATTCATTTTTATTAGCAAGAACAGATGACGCATTTTCCTTGTTCACTTAAACATTACATCTATCCGAAACTCGAATTTCTTACTGAAAATTCGATGACCTTGATATTAGTTTCCCTAACGGAGACTCGTCTTGACATCTCGATTAACGGTGATGATATTAAATTAGGTTAGGTTTAGGTACCACAGACCTTTCAGACGTAATAGTACTAATTATGGGGTTGGAGTTATACTCTGTATATATCACAAAATCTAGCATTCAAACACGTAACGGAGAAACCTGTACAAAATATTAAAATACTTTTTATTCAGATTATGTAAAGAATAGATGTTATTATTAGCAGTTGTGTATTGCTCTCCATCAGAAAGAGATTTTTACTGGGATTCCTTCAATATTTGCACATAACGAGTTGTCAGTAGTTCTGAAACCTAATCATTCTTGGTGAATTAAATAAGGACTTGCTACACTGCAGTCTGAAAAACATCAGAAATATAATGGTATTTAACAAATTTTAAAGATTAATTATAAACGAAATTAACAGAGTAACCAATCATTTAGCATTTTGCTCGACCCTATTACTGTATCATAATATGTACATTTTATATCGGGAGTTGTTTCTACTGATATGTAAATAAGTGACCACCGGGCAACTTGTTGACATACCAAACTATATTACAAATTAAATTCATTTTTAGACGGTGTGGCTTTATAAATATGCTGACTTTCAGAGGCTTAATACTTTAATAATAAACTTTGATCGCATACAATGACGTAAAAAAAAATCTATATACATGCACCTTATTTGATATGGAGGACAGATGCATCCCTACAAGGGCTAATAACTTTTCAACATTCCTGTAATGCTTGGTATGATAGCGACATACGAAGAAACACTAAAAACAGATCGGTTGAGAAAGAAAGTAATCAGAACAGATAGCCCAAGATATTGGGCAAAATACAATTTAAAAAATTCGAAAGAAGTTACGCAATAAAATTTACTACTTAATTTTTTCCGAAGGTTAGGAATATTGGACACATTCAGAAACGGTTCCAAAAATATTTGGAGGCTCATCCAATACTTAATGAAACAAAAACTACACTGTAATTTACCACCACTACTATTCACGAAATATATGGCACATTGAACAATGCATTCTCCGATTTAGCGAAGGCTGTGTGTTTAAGTAAGATTTTTTTTATTTTCTCATCTGCTTCTAAACTCAACCAACAAATAGACAAGCATTATAATAAGTGAACAGGAAATTATAAACATTATAAGAACACTTCCTTTAAATAAAGCCTGTGGATCCGATAGATAATCTTCTAAATGTGCAGCACCAGCAATTATGAGAATTTCTGCATTTTATTCAACAGATCTCTTAACGAGAAAAATTTCTCCGTTCTTTGGACAAAATAAGCAAGTGTTACCAATACACAAGAAAGATAGAAATAATTATCCCACCAGTTACAGACCCATTACTTTACTTGGTTGTGTGGGAAAAAATCACGGAAAGGGTTATTTTCAAACGTGTATACAAAATTAATTGCATGAAAGAGATACTTGTGTAATATTTTGCAGTTTATCCATTACATTTGACCATGTTTGACATAAAGGTTTATCGACAAACTTGTCGACCAGTTATCTTTCCAATGGTACACTAACTGTTGCTGTTAAAATGGCAGAATCTAACAATTCAGTCTGTTTCGGGGGAGGGGATGCAGGGTTCTGTTCTAGGACAGTTATTCTTTCTTGCATACTATAAATCAATGATATTACTGATGACATAGTCTCGTCAGACTTTTTGCCGACGACAGTTCTCTCTCTCTCTCTCTCTCTCTCTCTCTCTCTCTCTCTCTCTCTCTCGCTTCTTAAAGTATGCAAAATATCCAATATATTCTCAATTCTGACTTACAAACTGTACATGACTGGCCAAATCAATGGTCAGCAAGCTTTTAATCAGCACAAACTGAAGCCATGTCTTGCTTAGCAAAAGGAATAGTCCACTCTTACCCAAACTGAAGTTTGAATCACTTGCATTTGTTGACATGCATAACCATTTGGCTCTTACACGTTGTCATATATGCACCTAGAGTCTACATATTGAAAATATTATTAAAAAAGGTATCTAAATTTTAAAAATTTTCAGATCTCTCAAATACAATATGAGTAGAAACTCGTTAGGTATAATTTTCTTATCATATATTAGGCATATGTTAGAATGTGCAGATGTCGTTTGGGATAGGTGTTCAAATACAGACTAAGACAGATTAGAGAAATTACAGCTAGAGGGTGCCGTGATAGTTACAGGTCTAAACAGAAATGTCCACTCGTGTAATATTTATGAGGAATGTGGCTGTTCCCCTCTCTCCCACAAATTCTGCACTTTTCATAGAATTATTTATAACGAGTCAATAAGATAGTTGAATGAACTACATTTTAGTTTGGTGGGAAAAACGTCAAGGTACAATTTACGTAAACGACAAAACTTCTCTATATTAATTGCCACACGTGAAATAGCAGAACATTTTTCCTTTCCTCATATTCTGATATGAAATTCTTTAACTGAAAATATCAAAATGGAAAGCGATTTCTTAAAATTTAAAAACTATATTACTACAATAACCAATAGCATTCCTTCGTTGTATCTTTATGGTGAACACGCAATTCACTATTATTCATACTAGGATCAGATACCAATGTAACGACCTTCAAGCAAGATTAGCACGGCAGTCAACTGATAGATAATCCCTTATGTAACTGTTATAGAAGCAGAAAGTACATATCATTATATATCCATTTACACTCTATATACAGTTCCAAGGAAAAATCTTACACTAAGTCTTAACGAAATGTTCTTTTCTATCTCTACTTGGCTCAAATGAACTTGAAAGTGACTAAAATTTGAATATCTTTAATATGTTTTCGAAAGTACATTAGGGATACAATGCGTTTAAACAAATGTTTCTTTCTTTGTTTCTAAATATAAGTGAATTATTATTATTATTATTATTATTATTATTATTATTCCCCAGGCATTACAAGGACCAATTGATAGTTCGTGGAAGCTCATTACGTGCTAAATTCCATTTCTTCCTAAGTTTGGTAACACCATTGATTACTTGCCTTGTATATCTTTTTTATTTTATTTTTAGAACCGTTATCCTTTATTTATCAGCACATCTTGCCCAGTTAAACGGATACAATTACTTTTTTGTTTTACTGATCTGTAGTTTTAGGGATCATTACCTTGGCAAGCGTTCACCTTTCACCATTGTGATAAATCCGCAATGGGCGAAGAATGACTTCTCAAGAGAGGGAACAATAGAGTTTCTACAGTACGTCAGAGCTGCCTTTAGCGTGAGTATAAAAATATAGCAAAGCATTGTAAAATAAACTAAATGGACCTTTCAGTTCATTTTAAATTATGTTGGCCGGCATAAAATCACGCAAGGATGCAATGGTCCCATTTACACAGCAGAAACAGACATTTGTTAATTTTATTCCGTACATGGTTTCGGTGTAGGGGTTTAAAAACACTCCCAGGCTGCAAAACATTCCCTTTAATTTAAAAGAAAAAAAGAAAAAAAAAAAAAAAATCTTCTTGAAGAAATATATAATTTAATTCCAATAAAAGATTATTATTATTATTATTATTATTATTATTATTATTATTATTATTATAAGTAGTAGTAGTAGTAGTATTTAACAATTCTTTTATTGGAGTATCCATCACTGATTAAATGACCATGACCTTGCAAGGCAACATTATAGCGCATTATTGTGTCCAAAAATGGTTAAACGCCCCAGAGCATAATAAAAATCATGTCATGCATGCTAATCAGACATAGGTTCATATATATAATTAGATAATGAGAAACATGTCAAATTCCAGATATGATAGTCACATGTTTTATTTATATTGTTCTGTACTGGACAGAAAAATCTTTCTGGTAAGCTTTAATTATGGACATTCTGTATAAAATGAGTACAGATCTTTAACATGTTTCACATCTATAAAAATAGTCTTGTAAAAACAATCCATTAAATCAATTTTAAAATTGCAGAATTTTTTGGGATATAATCCAGAAGGAAAGAAATAACTAAAGATCAAAGTATATTACACGCGAAAAGTAACATTACAGCACTCATTGAAACTTATGGGTTCTTCTGGCTTTCGATAAAGATGTTGGATCAATATTTTTCGTTTCTTCTCCGACGTCAATATTCTTATACGCACCGAATCGAACTGTTATAGATCCCAATTCCTTCTGAATTACATTCATACCGTTAAGGTGATAATATTTTAAAAGAGGAAGTGTGTTATAAATCAAAATGCGTTATTGCTTGGTCAGGGGAAATAACTTATTTGTTATATATTATGAGTGCGTCTTGTCCCGAAAAAATATCTCTTTCTTTTCGCCGACTCGGAACAAAATACGTATGTACACCATTTATATATATATATATATATATATATATATATATATATATATATATATATATATATATATTTTATAGCTGTGTCAAATTATACAGTAAAGACACATGATTTTTATAGTCTTGAAATAATCAGAGCTATTAGATTTAGAAATAAAATATTCTCCATTATTTGTATCTTGTTATGTCAAAATTTGTTTTATATCACATGCCATTTGCTACGAAATATTGTCACAAGTCATATTTAATATTCATCATTTTTAAGGTTGAACCACTGCGGTAAATTTGATATATTTGAGAATAAGATATTCGCATTTCAAATTCGTTTTCACTCTAGAAAATAATACATAATCTCTTAAAAATGACGACACAATCTCATTATAACAACTAATCCATTAAATGACTAGTATTTGAATATTTGTATAATTTAAACATTAAAACTTTATGTATGTATGTATGTATGTATGTATGTATGTATGTATGTATGTATGTATGTATGTATGTATTCTTACGTACCAAGGCTCGTTCAAAAGTTGCAAGAAAAGAGTGAAGCCAACAAGCTTTGTAAAATGTAACAAAATGTATTTCCCTAGAAAAACAAGATATAACTGAGAAAGAGGACTTACGGTTTACGAATCAAATTCAAAACTAATTCAAGAATTAAAAAATATAAGTCCTATCAATGGAAAGTTCTAAATGAATCACAGTTCGAATCCCGATGAAATTCCAAGAAGGAAGGCGAATGACGTCTTCGATGGTCTTCAAAGTATTGCCGTGTCAACAGTTCCTTGTTGAATCACAAAGATTGATATTCCAGTTTTTGAATTCCTGAATAAATTCTGATTAATGCCTTTGTCCAAGAATTCTGATGAGCACTAGTATTTTCCAGGGAAAATAAATTACTAATTCCAGAAAATAAAAAAATCAACTCAAACTGGTCACAACAAAGCACCTTTGAGCTTCAAAAGTTTTAAAGCCAACTGACTATTTCCCTATCATAAGATAAGTTATAAGCCTGACTAAAACTCAAAACAGATTCCCGGATTGGGGTCAAAATTTCATCCCACTAGAGAACAACGTAGAAATCTTACATGACAATTATCACGTTCTCTAGTATAGCCTTAACTAAAATTCAATGATTCCCACCCTGGAAATGAATTATTATTTAAAAAAAGTTGTTTACTTAAGAACTGTCATTGGAATTGAATCTAGGTCACCAAAAGATACAATGTTTCAACTACTGGCTGTTTATCAGGCAAACAGAACTGAATTGAATTACTAAAAAAATCAAATCCATTAGATAAAATTTTCATGACAATAACATGTAATGAAATAAAATTTAAAAAATTTTAAACTAACAAACAAGTAATTAAATTACATATACATAACAGTATGTATGTATGTATGTATGTATAAAATATGGTACTGTGTATGGCGATTGGAAACAAGCGTCTTGCCCATCGTTATACCTTGGAGGCAGACCTGGACAGGATGCGAATCCACAACATTCTTAACTCCTGAACTATCGTGATTCTCATATATAATTAATCAAGTTGAGTACATAAATAGTTTTATTATCCTTCCTCGAAAATATACTTGCCTTTTTATACATTTCCTTCACTTTCAGGACACTTATATAGTGACAATGAGCCAGGCACTAGCTTGGATACAGCAGCCGACACCACTTGCGAACCTCACCAATTTCGCTCCATGGATGTGTCCGACAGATGAAGTACTCACATTCGAGCCAGTTTATTAGCACAAATCCAAACATGACTGTTATTATAGATGTGCCTGAATGAGCTAAAAATAAAAGTAAAACATGTATCAATGTAACGAATAAAGATGATGTTTGTTTCTTTTAAGCTGTCGAATCAATTTTGAATACCCCACAAAATGTGATTATCAGAGGCTGTCAAAATACAAATAAGAAATATGCAGTCATTGGTTTGATGGATATCAGGGAAAATAAAGGTCATTAAAAATTTTGAAAAATCAGTTTAATATATCTGCAAATGTATGTTGACGTTTACATCAGGGATCTCAAACACGCGGCCCGCGGGCCGCTTGCGGCCTGCCAAGCCGTATCCTGTGGCCCACAAAATGTTTGGCGTCACAAGGTGTCATGAGAGGTAATGAAGGTGGTGCGGCCCTTGGGCTATCGAAAATGCCCTCATGCGGCCCTCAGGATGGTTTGAGTTTGAGAACCCTGGTTTACATCACCCAGCGCAACGCAGGTGACAGAAACTATATTATATTTGTTTGAACAACTGAAACAGTGAAAGAAATAGGTATTGACATATTGATCGTATGCCTAGAAAAGATAGAATGTATCATTATGTCGGAATTAAAGATTTTACAAATTTTGGTATCATCACAGATAAATAATCATATAAAGAAACAATAGTTTTGCCATAAAAATGTTTGAATTAAATTTACGTACACCAGAAACATTATCAGAACACGAAAAGTATAGGACATCACAACAAACAATAATAAATATACTATCTAAAGAGCAATCATTTGTAAAATTTGAGAACAGTCTACAATTCAAATATCTTTATGTTATTTACTGTAAATTTTAAAGTAACATTGTATAAAAATAGTAAGCTGTAATCGTGCAGAAAGCATGTCTTACTATCTTCTGGCCTGCAAAAACAACAAAATGAAATATCCTGGACAATCAATAAAGTCAACTACATTCGATCAGGCTTTTGCATTTACCTCAAAGCAGTACACGAAGAATACAAACCACAAGTTCGCTAAGAATAGTGGCTTACTAAGGGTAAATGACGCCGGGGCGACGACGAGGGCCCAAAAGACCAGAATACGAAGCCCGGAATTGTTATCAGCTGTATTGGCGCACCAACACTTCTGGCGCCCGGGGCAATCGCACCGTCCGCCACCCCCTCCCCGTCCGTCCAATCCCCCTCCCCGTGAGTACGCTACTGTTTAAGAATATATTGTAGTGAAGTAATTAACGATGCGCTTGGTAAAATTGGAAAAGAAGTTGATGAGTACAAAAAACTGGTACGCACAGAAGAAGATGAATAAACGTTCCATCTTTAAAAATGAGAGTGTGACATAGGCAGCGTGTGCCGAATGTACAAGTCGGCGACCACGATAATTGAACAGTGAATACCGAGGTCCATCACATGTCGAATGCAATCTGAATTAAAATATGAAAGAGGCATACTATTGAGTATGACAACCATTTGTTCATCAAGTAATTGGTTAAAATGGTTCACATGAGGAGGTAATAATCATGTCAAACAAGGATAAAGTATATATTTTTTTAATTCATGTATGAGAAATTGGTTAAAGACAAAAAAGGAAATAGCACCTAGAATGACAGTCAGGTTCGTAGACAAAATTGGATTCATGAGATAACATATAGAACAACTAGCATAAAACCTTAACAATGACAAATTTGCAGATGCTTACGAACACAACATGCCAATATGAAGAAGAGACATTTATGCCTGTGAATCAATAGGTTGTTTTGAAAGGTTTAAAGAAACACCTATACTATCAAAAGAAACATTTCTCTGACCACTTCACGATTCTGATATATCAAATGATGAATAAAGGTATCAAATCATTCTCCTTAATGATATTGTTGGACACAACTAGCTTTGACCAGTCTTTTCCACATAGAAACTTATGAACAAATACACATTATCTCATGACACTGCACAACTAACTTTGACCAGACCATTATCGTACAGAAACTTGTAGATAAAAGCACATTATCACATGACACTGATAATGTTGCTTTCATGTTTAGCTCATGAAATATTTTATTCAACCTATCTAATAATGTTAAATTCAATGCAATGTATCTATTTGCCATTATTTATGACATGTAACAAATATACAATTACTTCTTTGTATTCACTTTGGCGCTTTCGCTGTTTCGCTGAGTGCGCGTTACTCCGCTCAAGAATCGGCAGTTGATCATTTGTTTAAATCAATGAGGTATGGTGACTTTTTTATGCCACAATTAGAGCAAATAGTCACATATCAAATAGCACGATAGTAGAGTAAGTTCTCTAATTGGTTTGGTTTTGCTCTAAATCTTCAACAGGATGTCTCGGTTCCCAATTCTGTGGGATGACATTAACACTCTGGTGAAACCTCTAATGTAATTATAATTAACACTTTGAATTACTAATGCTACATCCATATTGTTACGTATCGGCTCGTTTAAAGTAACACAAAGAAAAGAGCGAAGACAACAAGCTTTGTAAGTTTTAACAAAAATAATTTATTTCCCTAGAAAACACGTTGAAAAGGTGAAAATATGAAATAGGACTTACGATTTGTGAAGAAAATCCAAACATTTGTCCTAGAATTGTGAAAACATACAAGTCCTATCAATAAATAGTTCTAATTGAAGCTAGTCTGAATCTCAATTCCGTTCGAAGATGGTGGATGATGACGTCAGACGAAGTTTTTACACAAATGTCCAGAATTTTCACTTTGAATCACAATTAGCACTGTTCTGTTCCAATTTAGAATCAATTTCACTAAATGTCTTTGTCCAAAGCCAGTTGCATATAGTTCTCCAGGGAAAATAATTATTGTTTAAAAAGTAGATGAAGTATAGCTATCATCTATAGCAATACACATCTTTCTCTACAGACGTACAAATGAACAACTCTTTCCAGCACCAGAAAAAGAATACCTTCTTCTCAAGGTATCAGAACGACTCTACAAGGTGTTAAAATATGACTCTGACTCACTATTTCACAGATACCTGAGTATTTAAACTGAACGAAAACGTCATTTCATGCACACGCACGAGGAACGCATGGTGATTTCAAAATCTCACCATCGTAGTACAGAATGTCAACAAGTATATTGGAAATGACCTTGGTCACAACCAATCATTTACGTAGCTTGTTTACTTAAATCGACAAACCATGACATGCAAAATCGTGCTCATGCGAGTCATATTTACGTTCTAAATAAACACGACGTTTCTTTCAAAATGTCAGACCCTGCGAACATAATCATCATCACAATAATAATTACATATAATGAAATAAAAAGAATTCAAATTTTAACACACAAGTAATTGAACTACATGGTCGTAACAATATACTAAGTTGAATGTTAGTAAAATTACATATGTTTCACACCAATGACAGACATGTGTAGGTAGTATCAGTAGATACTAATTTTGAGTGCAGAACAATTGATTTCATAACTTGAATTAACAGGTGATTGCAACAGTATGATTCCTAACTCAACCATACTCCGTTGTACGGCTTCACATTTCCACTAAAGGCGATGAAAGATGTTTTCCAATCGCAGTTACGTGACGGTGCACTTTTTGAGCAATGATTTTCTTCCGCCAGTTCTGTCTTTACGACGCTGTAGCGTAAAAGCCATTGGCACCATCAGAATGAATTGAAGGAGCACATTGTAAAGTATAATTGAATCTTAAATGGCAGGCATTGCGCCCATGTGTCCAGAAAATGTTCCCTATATTCCATCTCACAACGCCAATAACTATTTCAGAATGTCCTGCAAATGACAAGTTTTTACAACCTATGCTCATCATGAGATCGAGCAGCACGGAAGTGAATTTTTTTCAGGCGCTTACAGTAAACTGTCTGTGTTGCTCTAGATTTTTAACTCGATACATGCAATATATGATTGCCAGTGTACGCATGCGCAGGATAAAATAATGCAGTTTCAGAAAGGAACAAATGGAAATAAAAGACAAAAAATATTTATGTTATTTGATAGCATGCTCTCAAACCCCTTCAGAGATTTGATAATGATACTAGCATGAAAAATAATTAAGACATCATATTATATGGACATACCGAATATGGAAATATGAAATTCAGCAAAAATTGTTTGGTGTTTAGGTGCAGTCAAGCAGTTGTGCAACAAGTTCTCTCAAGTATGGCTGCAATTCTTAATATTATTTCCGTGTAGTGAAAGTTAATTTAATATTCTAATTATCTGGCATAAGACTGCAAATACAGATTAAACATCTATGTAAACATATTAGTACAAACTGTAGCAACAATCATTTGAGTGTAATTGCCACTTAGCACATCTGTTGTCCAAAAGCGGACAGAAAAAAAGATACAATTTTGGATGAATCTTCAAGGAGCTGAAATTAATTTTAAAATTGCACTGACGGTGCAACATTCACCATAGTGCTTTTTTCTTTTCAAACCTTTTACTTACCTTTGTTTTGATATTAAATATTGTGCTGAACCATTAAAATAGAGCTTATCACATCTATTCATCCATTCATCCATCCATCCACCCACCACCCACCACCCACCCATCCATCTATCTATCTATCTATCTATCTATCTATCTATCTGTGTGAATCAGGAGTCAATATACAATGAGTGTACTAATTATTGTCTTTTAAACGTATTTCTAAAAAATGCGTGAAAAGTTCTAGAAAGAAACAAACATTACCGCTATCAGATAAAGATGAATTTGAGCATATTTGTATCACAAATATGTATTGAGATTAAACTTTCTTAGTTTAAATGTTCAAATTAGCTATGAGAAATCATGTTTTCCTCGCTTATTGAGAATTTTAAAACTTCTGACTTGATTTCGACTTATCAACCATTTTATGAATTGAACGTTGTTCATTGTCTTGAACTCTTTCAAACAAAGTAATTGATTGCAAACTCAGGAACGCATGTTTAACCTGCTCACCGATTTGCAAAACACGTTTTCTCTCATTCTCTTTCTTTCTCACTTTTTCATGTAGGAATACATACATACATACATACATACATACATACATACATACATACATACATACATACATACTTATGTCAGATACATGTACTACTAAGTTTGTAAACCTTGATAAGGAAATAATTAATTTTAACGCAACCCGTAAGTATTGTGAAGTCATATGAGAAGTTTAGACGGTGTTTGCTCTGATAAGTACGTTATGATTATAAATGTGTTCATAAGACACGAATGTTCTATCACATCACCTGTAGAGTTAGCCATGGACGGGCGGACGGATTTACAGACTAAGGATCGCTATGAGCCATGACAAGATCATGAAAATAACTTATTCCTGGGGCACGGAGCTTACAATTTTTATGTGAAGAAGATAAAGATAAGACAGATGTTCTTTAATTGCCTCATTATTATGTAGCCTAGAGATAGAAGCACAAAGGAGACAATACTCACGTTGACTATGGCGTACTTAGTGTATCTAGCGTTCGCTAGAACTTTAATTTACTGCCTAGATGGGTCCTATCAGAATGAATTTGAGGAAATAAAGTAACCAAGTCTGTCAGGGCATTTTCCATATGAAGCCTTAGAGGCTCGAATTGCCTACATTGAAGAGAAAATACTCCAAGTCCCCAAATGCTGCTTAACGAAGCAGATCTAGCATTTTTTTTTATAGATGCACATCTGAAGTTAGGCCTGGCTTTATACTCAATAAACCGAATTACACCAAAATAAACGGATTTAAAAGGTTTTTTAATAACACCTAAGATATACAAGGTCCTTTTTTAAAAGTTAGCATAACCAATGAGGAAAACCAGAGAAATTTTTTTTTCTCTAAAAATGAATCGCTATGAAAAGCATGAAGCTGTAGAGCGTAACGTATAGAGTACAGTTGTCTACATACAGACTATATGATCATCGGTGTGGTCCAAATCAACCTTCACGTGGATTCTTTCCCAACTCCTCCACCGCCAGCTTAACGTCCCTGACTTCCTCGCCAGTTTCCTGGGCAGGCGTAATGACCGGTGCTAGCTTTTTTCAGCGCCAAAGTCCGTCTTTTTGAGGCCGAACTGATTTACGATGAGATTATCGCGCAACCCGCAACAAGCGGTAATGTGTTTCTCCAGCATTTTTTTTTTTTTTGTTTTTTGTTTGTTTTTTCTTTCTGCGGCACTGTTCGTCTTCGTGAATTGCATTGACGGTAGATCTATAAATCCCTAGTACAACCACTATTAGTATTATGGTGTACCGGGTCGTCCTCCAGAACATGATCCATTTACGTCAAATTGTATGGAATGTTGCATCGATTAGCTCAATTAGAGGGTCAACTACAACTCACATTGTGAGAAAGCTTGCCAGTAGCTTCTCGTGGGTCGGTGGTTCTTACCGGGGTTTTCCCGGGTTCTTCCTCCACCATTTATACTGGCCGCCATTTATAGCCTATCTTGTGCTGAAAAATGGCGTTAAACTCTACAACAGCAACACACATTGGAGATCTTAGGTTTAAACTTAGAACCGCCTGAGGTTAGTCATGCTGTTATTCTTGCGAAATACTTTGTTGTTATTAGGTGCATCACTTTAATTAACTTCAACTCCAAACCTTGGAACTATTTGGTGTCATACTTACATTAGGGAATTTAAAGAGCTAGAGTTGTACTCAGTTAAAGAATAAATATTTGCTTCTAACAGGCATGGCACATTCTGGTATAGTCCTTGTGTGACTCAGAATCCGCCAATGTTACCTTAACACAACTAATAAAACATGAAAGCCGTCCTTAAAATAATTAACATTAGGCTAGAAGTCAGCGTACTTAGCGCTGAAACCTGTTTAAGAGTCTTGTTTAATAGTCATGATATAGTCCTGTTCAAAAGCCCTGTCTTCCTGACTCTAGGCCCTGTTTAAAAATCTGATTTCTAATAATTTATAGTACACACGTTCTGACGTTGCATACTGTTTCAGAGTCATGATGTCCTGCGTTGACTGTGCTAATTTTACTTGTGGTAAGTTGGTATTTGCACTCTCGGTAATAACTTAGGTTTGCATAACTTGAGTATTTCAGTTACAAATTTAAACTAACATACATGAACGGACTACTTGCTTATCAGCTGCTCAGTGTCGTAAGCTATCGCGTTGATCCAATATAATGCTCTGATTTATAACTCAGGCGTGCTTGTTTATCAAGAGCGAGAAGTCATAAATTTTGTACATCACGTGCATATTGACAGTACCGAATTACAATATTTTATAGTTCTAACCTTCTGGCTTTACGCGCTGATTAATAGTAACTTCATATTAATTCTACCTAAACATATTTACTGAATCCAATACCTATTTATATAAATATTTTGATTGCCTGTGTCTGGTGCTTAAGATCCGTGTCCGTCTTGAAGATGTTTTTGTCAGTCTTGCAGTATTGTGTTATGGCTCTGTTTGGTCTAAATTACTTGATGGCAAAGGATAAAGCAAGAGGAAACTTAGACTGGCTACAAATTAAGCTATAAGGTTTAACATCAAAGTCTAGTTTGTTGGATATGAGAATCTGTCTTTGGGATACTAACTATCTGAGTCGTCTTGCAAATATTGGTTGTCTGAATCGTTTTGTAGATACTGGTGACCAAAGTCTGTTTAACTGATGTTTCTGTTACCGCATTTGAGATGTGTTGCAATTACTGACGTCATTTTGTCTGAACTACTAGCTAATTTAATACGTGCGCCGTTCGCTGTAAAATATTTAACGGAAAAGTTTAGAATTGGTTTGTTTTTATTATAAATAGAATGTCGGTGGCCTCGTGCTTTATTAAACTTAAAATACTTTTGGTCTAATGCTTGAATTTTTTAAAACTGAGAGTTCATAGCCTGGTGTTTCGAAGAAATCTTTTATTGTATGTGATCAACGGTTATCGCAAAAATGTTGGCGGAGAAGAGAATGGATGGTCAAGGTTGTCATGGAAAACTTTATTATATCAGTCGTATGGCGGGTAGAGTATTAGTGCTTGAAAAAATTGATAAAGGATAGGTAGGTGAGCAGTCTAAGTTTTTAATATTTTTAGGACAGTATTGTTGGTGACTTAAGGTTTGGGAAAATGTTATAAAAGATTGGCGGGTGGTTTGGCTAGAATCTAGATCTTACATACTACTTATTTGTGCTTCTGTGTTTGTGTGTTCTTGTCTTGGAAGAGTTTTTATATTTCTTCGTCTCCACCCCGCCTCTTTCTTGACAAACACATAATTAAGATGAGACATCAAACTGGTTTTCTCCAAGTGGAAGTGAGTAAAAATAGAAAACAGCACGGCATAGAGCTCACGCGTCCATTACGTGTCACAGATAAGGATATCCTAGATGCCCTATAAACGCATTGTATTTGCTAACTTATAACCACAGAGGAAAGAATGAAAATTATATCTGTGACGCCTATCCTGCTCTTAGCATTCGTAACATCAACAGTTTACGGCCTGGAGATCACTAAAGAACATTTCTATAAATGGTCATGGTCAACAAATTACCCTGGATACTTTCCCAATGTACACCTGGAGGATCGGGTCGCCCGCCTGGAAAAGGCGCTTTTGGAAGGTCTGCAGAAGCTTCAAAATGAATTAGAGCAGCAGAGAGCCAGAAACGACATTCTTCAAACATTACTTGAACAGCAAGACGTCAGACTAAATGACCAGGATGTAAGTATTAAGGAACTATCGAAGAGTAATTCAAAGCTGAGAGAAACAGCCAGTAACCAAACACGAAAGATTAAACTGCTGGAGGAATTTGCAATGAAATGTGGAAACAGAAACATTTCCATAAATGATAGCGACACAGAAATTTATCGAAATGCAACAACGAATCAAGTTACCGAGCTATCTAACATGTCCAGGCAACATATTATCAATGAGAAGGAATCAAGACTTGTCACACCATACATGTTAGACTGGAAGCGGGATATGAAAACCAACATTAAGAGTGAGTGTGTCAATAATATTTTTTAAGTTAGAAAAACGGGAACATTATAACAGTGAAATTAACCTTAAATACTATTTGAGGAATTACATAATAATGATTATATTTGTTATTCTTTAAGGACTGACAAGTCAATGTTAGGCGTGGCATTATTATAGGAACTGGGTGTCCTGTGAGTAAGAATTCCTTTATCTAGGTTTAGTACATTCAAAAACAAACAAAATCAAATTCAATATATTCGTTGTAAATATTTTCTATTAATACCTGTTCAGTTTGGATTGATGAAATCAATATATCCATTATAACAATATATAAATGAAATAATGCCTTGTCTTAAATTTCAGAACAAATTCGAGATGCTCAGATTGCTTTCTATGCTTCAGTATCAGTTCCTAACGTAATTAACCTGGGTGAACATCAAACTATCGTGTTTGATAACGTTATCAAAAACCTGGGCGGTACATACCATGGAAGTACAGGAATATTTGTTGCACCCGTACATGGAATTTACCTTTTCACCGTTACTGCCTTGTTTCTGGCGCACAAAAATCAGTTCCTTGAATTAGTTATGGATGGTGTACCTATAAATCACTTTGGAGCTGATGACTTTATAGCAGGTGCTGATTCCCAGATGACAGAGACGCATGTATTCGTTCAGGAGGTTCTTCAGGGCAGCAATATCTGGGTGCGGACTGTTGGGGCTGGTGACATTCATGGTAATCATCATACAACCTTTTGTGGGTGGCTGTTAATTCCAATGTAAAAAGTTTTCTTTTTACAGCAGACATTTGTCATCTGCTGGAGCGTCTTTTGCAATATATCGTTCATCATTCCAATCTTGATATTTTTATTTCGTGATCGTTTTTAAGATATCATGACTACAAAGAAAAGAAATTGAATTTAATATTTTTCTTGTATCTCACGAAGTGACACTTCCTGGCTTTTGTGACATTTATTATTGGCTCTTGTCATATTGTGGCATTTTTTATAAACATATTTGATTTAATAAATATGTAGCTGGAAATTATAAAATATACAATATAGAAGGAAAAGGATTAGAACAAAAGTCTATAGCGAATAATGTTCTTCTCCTTTTACGATACAAACATTTTAAATATATATGAAGAGATGGAGGATGATATCACGTTTTAAAGACAAAATATGATATTATTCAATAGTCAAAGTGAAGAATTCTTGGTTAAATATCAGCATTTAGCCAAAGTATATAAAGCACGAGAATGGACAGCGAGGGATTAGGTGATAGACAAGGAAACAAATAGAAAGAAGTTAAAAGGAGAAATGTCAATTAAAATGTGTTAAAAAACGGTTCAGAAAGTTGGAAAAAATAGGGAAGAAAGAAAGCGGAGCCACAAAATAAATAAATAAATAAATAAATAAATAAATAGAAATTAACTAAACCTGACATTAAAAGTGAACAGTAATTCCTTCTAGAGACAGTCGTTTCGGGTGCGATGGTGAATCATTTGGTAAAATGGAGAAATTGCTGCATAATACTGTTCATGACCCATGGAAGTGCATGCGTGTTAGTAAATGCGCGCTTTAGTAAATATTTTTGACTTGGTTCATTGCATGAGCGACATAAAAAATACGAATGTTTACTTCATAAGGAGGCACACTATCACCATAGAAGAAGGTATTCAAAAATAATTTACCATATGGTGTGTGTGATTGAAACAGTTCGATGCGTTGTTCCTGGTAATAAAAGCAAGAAAGAAAAGAAGTGTTGTATACTTTCTACAGATCCACATTTGCAAAGAATGATCCAATTATATTAAATGTAAAAGCTGATTAAGTGAACTGCAATTTGTTCTAAGTCAGGCATGAAGAATCTAAAATTCTAGTGCCTGGGAACATGAGTGTTGTGATTTATTAATGTGCTTTTGAGCAAGTAACGGAGTAAGTTTGACGAGTCACAATAGATAATGTGTTCCATTCTAGAATGGCAGATGGTAGAAACGAATTATGATTGAAAATTTATTCTAGCTTGTACAGATTGAAAATTGTTTATATTACATAAGCCATAGCGAGTAATATCAGTAACAACTTGGTAGAATCAGAGATGTAAGATAGGGACGGCTTGAACCAGTTTTTTCTTTCTTTTATTTCTTTTTTCTTTTTCTTTTTTTTTTTTACAAGATCGTGTGTATTTTTGTCGTCTGGATTCAAGACTTTCCCATCCTATTTCTCAGTGTAGCTCTTCGATAAATATTAATTCTGTTGCACCAGTCACAATTCTGGCTGTCCAATTTGTATTTTTTCGAGTCTTTTAACAACACTGTCATATTCCAAAATAGGTCGTGTTACTTCTGAAGATTTCCTGTCAAGTTCGAATATGTGTATGCGCGTCAAATTCCTTGATTCTATGGTTGAATATACATAGTGTGGATGGAGGGGTTTATTAATTTTTCTAGAAATTTTCATTGATACAGTTTTAGACGGGTTGAAAGATACAGGGTAATTATTTGCCCACATACATTTTTGTTTTCAAGTCAGAGTTGAGGTGATGAGCAGTTACGATGGAGTTCATATAATATACAATATCATCATTGTTTATCAAGAAAAATAAGGTACATAAAAAATGGATCCTAGCGGCACATCAGCTCTAATACATATCCACTCGGAAAACTTGCCTAAAGTCTCATTTCGTTTTCTGTTAGAAAATAAACATAGATATGCAACTAACACTGGCCACTGGGTCTACTCATGCTCCTCAAGATTTGATCCTAGGATCACATATATGGGTGGTGGGTGGGACAAAATAAGTTGGGATGTGAATTTATATTTTTACAAGCACTTTTGCTTTCGATTTTGCTGCTGCTGTGATAGCAGAAGCTGGCATATTGTTTTCTGGTGTCAATCCATACAACCATACTCTTGTACTCCCGCAAGTCCGTACATCCGTACGTCTGTCCCTAATCCGTCTTAGTGCGATAGCAGGAACAGTATTAAACTCAGCCGTAAAATTTTATACCCTTGATTATGGTTAGATTCTCAGGCAATTTCATCTAGTTTTCATTTTTTGTGTGCATATCTTTGAATTTTTTGAGCTTAGACAACTTGTTACAAAAATCTTCTTTGCACGATCGAGCGGAAACTATTGAAGATACACAAATACAACCCAGTATGCATATTTGTCCACCTGCTGAAATGTTCAGGCTTTGACAGCAATGTTTTACTTATTTTTACATGTTAACAAAATTTGGGCTTGTACTTTTTTGTACAGCCTTATAAGTACAATTTGAGCGAAGTCGACCTGAGGTAGACACATGAAATTAGATAGGTGTATTTAAATTCATATGCGGGTGACCAGATTAAACATTCTGGCCACTACAGCAAAAACCAGGCTTTGTTTTTATACATGTTTGGACCTTTAGACGTAGACTGTAATTAGAAAACACTGTTAGCAAGATTACGTAAACACCATCAATGTAAGCAATAAAATTTTGAATGTATTTTTGCACTTAGATACTGATGATCTATTTGCACATCTCACCCCTGTCCGCATGGGTTTGAGTCTTGGCTCGACCAACGTTGTTTATGTGAGAAAGTTTGCTAGTAACTTCCCTTTGGTCGATAGTTAATTTCGGTTCTTTCCCGACCAATAAACTGCCAGCCTTGTATAGCCTATCATGTGCTGAACAATGGCGTTAACCCCACCCCATATAACGCCGCCGCCATATATATATATATATATAACATATACTTATAGCATATATATATATATATAGTCTGCACAAATCTAATTTGTTTATTATAATCTTCTATCTCTTAAATCTTTTGTTGTTCATATCTGGAGATCATGCAAGTGTGTTATTCAGTTCAAAGTGCTAATTAAAAGTTTCAGTGGCTGAATTTGTATGTCAGTAGCAGAATAAAAATTTATATAGATTACATCTGAATTTAGAATTTTGTTGCTTTCGTTATTTTATTGCTCATCCTTTTACATAAAACAACAAGTATGTTCCTTACTCTATTTCCCCATTTCTATTTAATTAGCTCATTACCGGAAGAATTAATGTAAGACAGACACGAAGGAGAGGCCTATTTGAGGTGTTGACGATCTGCTGCAGTTTATATTCTTTTAGTTTTCATAGAACAAATTCTCTCTGTAGCCTAAAAATTATTCTTGTGGAGGAAAACGAATTACTGGGCAGGGAGCAAGCAGGATTTAGAGCGGGGTATTCTACATCATATAATATATTTATAGTATGTACAATAATTTGTAAATATTAAGAAAACGTAGGGGTAGATTCTATGCGTTATTTATTGACTATGAAAAAGCCTTTGATAGGATAGACATTAAAAGTACCAACAGCTAGTTAGTGAAAATATTAGTGGAAAAATGTTAAGAATCATTAAGGCAATTTATAATGATGTAAAAGAATGTGTTAAGTCCAACAATCTTATTACCAATGTGTTTAATTGCCATTTGGTCGTACACCAAGGTTGTGTTCATCGCTTTTACTCTTTTCTTTATTTTGAACGATTTGAAACCCTTTCTAGCTGAAGGAAACAAGGGAGTGTCTGTAGAAACCTTAGAGCTACATTTACTGTTGTATGCAGACGATTTAATTGTATTTGCTGACACTGCTCACCAACTGCAAAATACGCTCAGTAGGTTGCATACATAATGCCTAAAGTGGAAATTAAAAGTGAATATGAAAACAATAAACAAGAGCGGTTGTATTTCGCAGAGGTGGCTATCTCAGAAGTTACGAAACGTGGTACTATAGCCATACAGAGGTAAAGATTGAATCATATTATAAGTATTTAGGATGCGTATTTTCTTCAAAAATCTCTTGGTATATGTGCCAAAAAACTATATCCTTGCAGGCGCTGAAAGGTTGTGCACATATTGAAGCAGTCCTTCAAAATTTGGCGGATTACCCATAACTGGATTGCTTCGTCTCTTTGACGCGAAGATAGCTCCCATCCTTAATTATGGAGCTGAGGTTGGGGGGGGGGGTTATGATGTCAATGATATTTAAAAAGCTCATTTGTCATTTTGTAAATATATCCTTGGTACATCTAAGTCTACTCCAGATGCATTCGTATATAACGAATTAGGAAGAATTAGTATGCAGTGTATAAGATATAAATGTATTTTAAAATATTGTCTAAGAATTCTAAAAATGCCGGAAGAGCAGACATCCTAAACAATGCTACCATTTACAATTAAGATGGAGGAAAAATTGTGATTGCTGGGCTAACAATGTTAAAAAACTTCTATTTACACTTGGATTTGGCAATGTTTGGTGTACTCAGGGGGTAAATGATGAAAATAAATTTCTTAGATTTTCAGCCAGAGATGTGAAGATATTTTTAGGCAAAAGCTGCAGGATGAGATTAAGTCGATGGAAAGACCGCGCTTCTATATTTCGTTTGGAGTAAAATTTACTTGTCAAAGATATCTAGAACTGTTGGGAGATAGAGATCTTTATTTTATAATCACTATGTTTAGAGTGGGAAACTTGCCAGTCAGAGGTAACACAGGAAGATATGAAAGTATTTGCTATGAGGAAAGATTGTGTCAAATTTGTAATGTTAACATCGAAAATGAATTCCATTTGATTACTGCTTGTCCTCAATATGGAGAAATACGAAGAAAATATTTACCCACCTTTGTATATAAAAATCCAAATTTAGAAAAATTTAGGTCTTTTATACAAAATGATACTAGTAAAATTCTGATGACTAATTTAGCAATGTTTACTATAAAAGCCTTAAAGATTAGAGAAACCGTTTTATCAGCAACTCTTACTACATAAGACTTTAGATCAATATCACAAAACTTGCTCCATGCAAGTTTTAGGGTTGCCCTTAAATTCGTTTGTGTGATTATTGTGTAATATATACTTGTATCTCACCCAATTCGAAAAATGCAATAATGATTACTTTCATGTATATTACTTCCAATAGATACGATATTCTTTTGTAATGCACTACAACATCTTTTTGTATGTATGTATGGATATGTATCATAGGCCAGTGGCCTTCATTACAAATAAACACTATTATTATTAAATTATTCCTGTCTGATATTGAACCTCAATAAATGCAGCTCAGTAGACTATTAATATCGCACACATCACGATGGAATTGAAATACATGCATCAGTGTGATCTTTTGTTCGTGAAATTGCATGTATTAGGTAAAGGATTGCTGCAATAACAATGGCTATCTAAATGTTTTTCATAAGGTGCTAATTTAGTTCATCTAATGACACGATCGTTTCCCTCAGTCTTACAGTCACAGACAAGGTGTGTTAAGGTACTTTTAAAAATTAATTTGCCTATATTTCTTAAATCCCTCAGTCAATTTTCTTAATACATGGAATGATTCAAAGCAGGTCACGCTGACTTACATTTTATCATGGGTTATATTTTTTACTTTACGACCGCGAAGATTCATCCAAGCAATATGCATCCAAGCCTTCACAGAAGTCTTTTTTTCACCAACACAATTGAAAGTATAAATAAATAGGTTTATTCAATGGTAAACGTTCCATATTAATTGCTATACATTGTATATTATGATATATTACCCTTAACTTTGCATTGTAAATGTGACTTATCAGGGTAGTTAATTAGAGCATGAACTATGCTTGTACCGAAGGATTTTATCACTAGCTGTTACTCAAAGGTTAATTTCATATACTGAACTCTAGCTTTTAGGAGTACACAATATTAAAATGTACTCAAGCAGATTTTAAGAACAATGAATTGAAAAATAATACAAACTAATTTTTTTTTTTTTTTTTTTATAAATTTATAGTACCTCTACTTTGAGGTAATAGAAAAGAATGGGTTTTTGTTGTTGTTTTATATATGTGTTGCCCTGTCACATTACATACGAAGGTACCAGACTATATCATGCCGAGCAAATTGATTCAAAGTGTCTTTTCCATGAATACACCGAGATAGCCGAGCAGGGCTGGCCTCGGCAACCCTTGGATTACAAGTTCAACACTAAGAAAGAGTTACTGTGGGAAACAGCTTACATATAACCAGAGTAACGATTACAGAGCTCACCTCTACAAATCTTATAGCTCTCCTGTCTTTTTGGGACTACTTGTATAATTAATAATGAGCCGACCTGACGCATTTATCGTTTCCACCTGACGAATTTATCGTTTCCACATATCGACTGCAGCGGTTTCTCTGCTGAATATAGACTGCCATTGTTTTGGGGTTTTTTATCTTTCGTTGAGCTGGGTATCTGAACTAGAGATTGGGTCGGAAAGTTTGGAGAAACGGCATTGAGTTGAGACAGAAGGATTTGAGCTGAAGATGAACTTGAGATTGATTGTAATCGGGCCAAGTTCCTTTGCAGAAATAATGCGATCGATTGTTGTCTTTGTATGTCTGTCTCTGGTTTTTGTGCACGTGTCCGTGCATCCATATGTCCGTCAGTTTTATCGCGTAATATTACACAATTACAGAAGATGATTATTGTACTTATTTATATACTTGCATACTTACCTATCTATCCATTTGCCTGTCTGCCTTAGATTGAAAGCTGCGTTTTTTTTCTAGATTCTTGTTTATAAAACATTGTATAGAGACAAACGTACAAGTGGTTTGGTTTGACAATGGCCCAAAAAGTCCAGTTCACGACCATATTTAAAAATAACTGCATATATCTTTTCCGAAATTGGTGAAAGTGTACAAAAATATTAATTGCTCTTAAGAAATGATATTTGTTCTTAGTGGTAAAAATATACAGTGTGATGGAACCGTTCAAGAGTAAGATAAAGTATTGTTCAAAGGTGTATTTTTAAATACCACTGAATATGTAACGCGCGATTGAATATGTGCAAGGAAACTGTGGAACTGAAAAGAAGTTGCAGTGCTCCCTTTTCATAACGACTCCAGTACATTACTCTCTCTCTCTCTCTCTCTCTCTCTCTCTCTCTCTCTCTCTCTCTCTCTCTCCAAGTTGATCCAGCTTACTCAAACATAGGTGTGAAATATCACAATGTACTCAATGTACATGTAGATGTAGAAGTCTATATTAACAAATCCTTACTGTTAATTAAAATTTAAAACCTGCACGGCATTTTAGGGTGGTGTGTGCTGTAAATACCTTGCATGCGGATTTTCTGTGTAACCGAGTTCTGTTGTGAATGCAATTACAACAACTACTGACATAATATCTAGAAAATACGTACCATCGTTAAGAAATCCTGGTAACGGGGTGGGGTGGGGGGTCTGTGTTGACTTTTTAATCATATATTAAAGCAAAGGATTTATATAGGAGAGAAGAGATCAAAAGGAAAGAAAAGAAACTTAGAAGCTTTAACGAAAATGACTTTATTAAAAAAAAAATACAGAGGAAATTGTAGAAGAAATATATGAATCATACAAAATCTTATATACAGAACAGGAAGATATTGATAGTTATTGTAACGGAATAAATTTTATACAAATAAATGACCAGGCAAAAGCAAAATGTAATAATTTTATAACGAGGGAAGAAATTATACCAGCCGTACAACAAACAAATATGGGATAGACTGTCGGCAGAATTCTATCAAAATTCTACTCAGAAATCTCACCGATACTTGAACTTTTGCCCTTGGCATGACATGAATCGCGACTGCAGTGACTATCCTATGCACGATAATCGGAAATTCATGCGGTCACCCAAAGCAGTCTCAATGCTATTGCCAAGCTGCACTCTGTGGCCACCGTAGATGAAACTATTGCTACAATGGAGTTCAATACCGTGTTGGTGGGAATTAGAAAATCCCCACGACTCCGTACACAGATACGAAACAGGCAATAGCGCGGAGTCAAAACCAAAACCTGCAATTGATTTGCACGCTATGGAACACCATATCGTTCAAAATGGATGAACCGGAGCAATCGTAGGGTGTGCTGAGGTAATCATAAGGTGAGCGGGAGTAATCGTACGGTGAGCTTGGGGAAACCGTAGGGTGAACTGAAATAATCGTAGGATGAGCTGAAGTAATTGTAGGGTGCGCTGAAACGATTGCAGATTGAGCTGGAGTAATCGTTGGGTTAACTTGGAGATATCGAAGGGTGAGTTGAATCAATCATTTTGAAATATAAGAACATTACCTAATATGTATTTGTTGTTAATACAAATGAAATGGTTAAAGCTGTAGTTTACTTGTATTGTTTTGCCCTTCAAGAAGTATTCTTATGAGGGTGTTTTTATTGTGTTTATTTAACAATGGCAGAATTTAATTCTAAGTTCGAAAACAACGAACAATAAATTATCACTAATGTTAAAGTTTGGCAGGTAAGTACTTGATGAAGAAAATGCAACATATATAACATTCACTTGATTTTCTTTGTCTACACAGTCTATTCAGCGGTATATTCTTTTACAAACAAACAAATAAAGCTACTTTGATGGCTCCATCGCAAATGACAATGTCGTGCCTTTTTATTTCCTGCTTTCTGTGGGAAAAAAAAAACGGAATGTAATAGAGACTTTTCTTCCACCCTTTCCTTTTCCACACTCCGTGTGACCATCCATCATTCTGCCCGTGCGTCTGACTCACTTTCGTTTCTTTACAAACACTCTCCTTAATTATAACTGGATTTTCAAAAACGATGCGCAGCTTTAACTTTGTAAGAATTTGGGAAGAAGTGGGTTTATTTTGCATTTTATGGTGGAATTATATCTGGTGATAGTCCCAATAAATCAATTTCTGCATGATAGCGATATTTATAATTATCACCAATTTTATCCTGCACTTTTACTTGGATGAGGTCGCATATAAGATTAAATTTAAACAATTCACATCATCATGTTGAGGCATTATTAAAGTAATGGTTGTCTGATTCACCTGCTAATGTTTCCACACAATAATTATTTATTCGTACTAGATTTTACCTAAGTCTGGCATGCAGATGAATATTGGTGAGCTAGAAAGTGAGTTTGACTTTCAGCGTTCTGTCATTGTTAGGCGAATATATGGATTCTAATCAATGTTCCCAATTTGTAATCATAAAATACACTGTTGGATTTAGGACATTTTGTTGGGCATTTTGAAAATTAACAAGACTAGGGTGGGTTTAATTTTAAGGATGGTTCGTCGTAGTTGAGTTAGTACGCTACAGCCCCCTTTTCTTAAAAAATTAACTTAAACTTAATTTGATAAAGGGTGTTATATTATAACTTTAATGTTCTGATGGTAACCATACATATCCCTTGTACTATGATTTAAGCAGACCAAACGTCGAAGTAAATCTCCATAATAGCCTAAGAAAAGTAGCAGACTCCTTGGATTCGCTTGTTTGAAAAAGAATAACTCTAGCCTTCCTCCCAATGATCAAAGACATACATACATACATACATACACACACACACACACACACACACACACACACACACACACACACACACATACATACATACATACATACATACATACATACCATTACATAACATACATACATACATACATACACTTCCTCCCAAAGAAAACAGTATTTTGTTCGTCACTATTTCCTGCCGTTCTTAATCCATGGTGGTTCCAATGTCCAATAAACTCGCAACTGATGGGTAAAAGGTCATAGTGTAAAGCAAAGATATGTTTCTTTTCATCAGAGTCTAACAAGTTGTGCACCTCCATGAATTTCAACAGATCACTGCTTAACCTAGAGACGACTTTGTTAAGTTCTCCCCATATTCTTTCTACACGCTGACTGTGAACACTGCGGCCAGTATTAAAGCTTTCTCTGTTGCCTCCACGTCTCATTATCATAAATCTAGCAATTTCTATGTTTTCTCTTCCCTGTGCGGTAGACCACACATATTCACTGCCTCCTCAGAAAAATCAAGTCTGCGTCTTGTTACTGTAGCTACATGAATACATGTAATCATTCGGTGTAGCCACCCACTATTCCGTAAAAAATTATGCGCCAGTGTATCAGTTTGTGGTTGGTATCGACATGCCATAGATGATTTGGCCCTTTTACATTATATACTCTTCTTTTTATACAGTTCCTCCTTCTCAGAACTCTTCCCACTGGATCAATTCTTTGAATACTTTCTCGCAAACGCCATCTCTGTATATATATGCCATGCGCCAGAAGGCTCCTTTTGATATAGGATTCGCCAACATTAGGAGTACTAAGCAATATATCACAAACTTGACTGTCAATGTCACGGTCATTTATGTCCGAAAATGTGTCCGGTATATTCAACTCTGTCCTTCTTCTTTATAAAGTTGAGATACTATTTGACAGACGTGAGGCAATTGTGTCCCATGTCATGCCAGTTTCACGTAATGATTCTATTTGATGGAAGAAAATACTATAACGTGGTAGACCAGGTCGAGTTCTCTCCTCAAATGGGCATTCATGTGAAAATGATTGCCTCTGTGAACTGTCTAGCAGATTTTGCAGACCTGAAAGTATTCCACGGATGGAATAGTCAGTTCCTGTAAAGTGTGTAACACTTCTCTTGCAATAAGATGTATACACCTTTTTATGACAGCTAATAACACTATGTACTCCTCCAGTTCTCTAATCTGGTATTTGATTCCTAACAAATCTTATGTCATATAAAATCTATTAATATCTTGCATTCAAGAATCGATGTCTATTGAGAAGTCGTCAATTTCATTTCTCTCCATAATTATTCATTGAAGGAAACAGGTTCTTTAGAATCAATCACAAAGCACGATTATTGCAGGACCGTTAGTCGCACAAAGGGAGATTACCCTAACTCAAAACGGAATCGTTTCCATTGTGAACGTTTTCAACCGCTCACCCTACAATTACTTCAGTTCACCCTACGATCTCGCCAAGATTACCTTACAGTTGCTCCAGCTCACCTTTTGATTACTTCAGCTCACTTTACGATCTCTCCAAGCTCACCCTACGATTACTCCAGCTCACCCTAAGATTGCTCCAGCTCATCCTACGATTACTTCAGCTCACCCTACGATCTTTCCAGACTTACCATACGATTACTCCAGTTCATCCAATTTGAACGATTTGGCGTGCCATCGCAAGCAGTAAAAATCGAGCAAGCAGCTGGGCGCTCACCGAGCAAAACCCGGGTGTGATATCGGGGAAGGAAGTCGTGCGGACCTGTGTTGGTATGCGCAGGGCAATCGTACGCGTTGAACTTGCATCTGCTGAGGGAGTAAAATCATTGCGAGGAGGAGGGCGCAGAAGGCACGAGCCCTGAAAAGCTATCATTTCAAACTTCCAGTTATCAACAGCTCATCTTGATATTCATCCTCCTTTAGAAGAATTCGGATACAATCCATGCAACCATTCTAAACCTATCGAACGAAAACAACATTCGTGACGGATGTATGTATGTATGTATGTATGTATGTATGTGTGCATGTATGTATGTATGTATGTATGTATGTATGTATCTATGTATCTATGTATGTATCTATGTATGTATGTAAGTAGTAATAGTAAATGAGATTTCGATCTCAGAGACCCCCTTCCCCCTCCAAAACGCTTCTATGTTAACATTTTATCAGCTCAAAATAGTGACATTCACAAGATAAGGCTTTCTAGCATATTTCTGATAGAATATGTTTTTAAAATCTGTTTTGCCGGGGAAAGGGGGTCTCTTAGATAGAAACAGCTCATTTACTATTACTACTACTTCTACTACTACTCTATCGTCATTGGCGGAAGTCTATATAATCACTGTTCCAGAAAATTACGCAAAGGAAATTCTAAAGAACATTCTAGAAATTACGTACCGGAACTTGCAAGCACATTATAGAAAATTACGTAATGGAAATGCCAAAAAACATTCTAGAAAATTACGTAATGGAAATATCGCGTAGACTTAAAACGCTATAAAAGGCAGGCAGAATTTTTCATCGTAGTCATTCAGCAGATGTATTCGCTGGAGTAAGCAGGTAAGTGAAACATTTTCTTGAACTTAGTATGGAGAGGCAATGGCTAATGATAGAAACACCTCAAATACGATAAGGGCTGTATTTTATATATATATATATATATATATATATATATATATATATATATATATATATATATATAATACTTTGGAAATCTAAAAGCAGCTTACACAATAGACGTGGCTTAATCATTGTTGTATTTTTCTTTTTTGTCTTAATTATTATCTCCGACAAAATCTGAAAGAAGCAAGAAACTTAATAAAATCATAAAAACAAAGATAATGTTTCTTTAAAATAAGATATTCTTTATCAGTAAATAAAACTATAATTATTTATAAACAAAATTCAAGGGAGACAACCTATCAGTTATCTCCCTTCAAAATACAAGGAATACAGACAGAGTTATTTTCTATTTTAAAGACCATCTTCACCTATTATTAAAGTTTCGACAGCAGATATCAGAAATAATTCATTATCGTATTTATACAAATAAAAATTTAATTTTTCCGCTTACCTTTGGATGACAGTCAAATAACTCTTTCATTGCTATCCTGGTGAGAATATACTTACCATCTTTTGCAAAGATCTTCAACCGATTTAGGCTAATATTTATATTTGTATATTTCTCTTAATGGTCGAATCATGAAGATTATCGTATTTCAGCATAAGCTAATCTTTCAACTTTTCAAGATAATCAAAATATCTGCTGTTATCTGATTTAATAAGCGAGAGCTTCATTCTATCAAATTTACTAAAACAAATACCTGAAATTTTCATCAGTAAATTCAACTGATAATTGCTGGCCATTAACCATTAATTTTTAAAATTAGCTAAAAACTCTAACGGCTAATGTAAAATTTTCGAAAATTATTTATAAAGTTTAGGCAAAATTGCGTAGTGTCCAATAGCTATCGTATTAATTCCGTCCTCACAATATCTCTTATCATCAAAATTACTTAGTCCACGTTTAATAATTGTATCTGTTTCAAGTTTGTGATGGATTGTTCTGATAACATTTGTTTTAATAAAATTAGTGCAGGTGTTTAGCGCTGCTTTAAAATCATCAAATTTCACACACTTTTTTACATATCCGCGAGGAATACCTTCTGCTTTTATTGTCAGTTTATTGTCATCTAAAATTACTGCGTACATTTTACTTCTTAGTCCAACAAATTCCCTAACTGGCGCAAACATAAATTCATCTTTCATCTTGCCGATGACTTTTTTTATTTGCATCATCATGAAATCCACTACTGTTTGGATAATCTGATAAATCAAATAAATTTTTATTGTTATAAATGTCATGATAAACATCCTCACATTTTATGTTATAAACAAGTTAATCCATATCAGTAAATAGCAACTCCGAATCTGGCCACTGCTTTTTGGTAAAATTATAGGGAAAGTCGTACATTAACCATTTTGATATATCAAGTACAGCTGCACCAACATAAATCGGTTTATTTAACTTTAAATTTGACTTTCGTCGCTGTATTGCAAGAAGATTTTCATTAAATATTTTCATACTGACAAAACCGTAATAGTTAACTAATTTCTTTCTGCGATTTACATCATTTACTATTTCAATAATTACTCGCTTTCTGATATTTTCCATCGTCTTACCGAACACGGAATTCTTCATTAACTTGAAAAAGTTTATCTCAGAGTCGGTCTTAGTAATTGCACGACGTTCGGTATTTAAATCAATATAATCTGCCATCTACCGTGATTGATTAAATTTTAACACGCGATGAACTTTTGTCAGAATTAGTCCAGCATCTACTGCTTGTTTTAAATTTTTGTAATGTATCACGTAATTTCTTTTATTTAACAAATTTGGAGCTAGCTTATTAATAATCAAATTTTCTGCCGTTGTCATTGCCTGTTGTTCAGGCGATAATAAACTATAATCAATCATCATTGACTCTGCACAAAACGGATAGTCGTTATGTAGATCATGTAACGAACCAGGATAAACGAGATCAACTTCAACAAAATAACTGACATTTTCTGGTAAATCTTTTTCTGTTTCTTTAAGAAATTGATCTGGAGTTATTCAATCAAATCCACTACACGGCATTAGCTCTGACGTAGCATAATCATACAAATTATCAGCGAAGAGATAAATAATATAATTTGACGGTAAATTTTTATCGTAACTTTTTAAGTAGTTATTATTAGCTACCGCATATTTTTTTGTTATAACGCTAAATCCGCCTCGAATCCCTTTTTCAATAAAATTAAACATATCAACATCAGTTAAGAGATCCAATTCTATCCTGCTTGTTTTTAGCAGAGCATCCCATGACAATCCTGGCGCAGAATAATACCAACATGACTAACTTTACGAAAGCTCTCGAAAACATCTGCTAGTAATAATACATATGTTTTCAAATATAAATCATAATAATCACCAAGTGTCTTACAACCAAATTAATTCCAAATTTCCTGTGCATATTTGTACTCGTCATCTGTAATATTGTCATTTTTTAACTGAGAGTAAAATTTATCTTTGTTAGGAAGAGAAGTTTCATCAAATCTGCTCCAGTCGTCGAGATACTCATACGGAAAGATACTTTTTTTTTGTCAGACAAACGTAGTCTCTACCAAAGCAACTTTTTAAATTATTGAAACTGCTATAACCTTTCACAAGCTCATCCAATGGTGCTGCCATAAATTGCAGACTGTCGATGAAACGTAATTTGCCAAGCGTAACTGACATATACTTTTCAAAATTTTTGGAATACATTTTATTATATTGTTTAATTTTAGTTGAGATTTAATTTCCTCATCGCCAAATGCTTCGACAATGATATGACTATCATAACCACGCAAATTATGGAAAACGACAGGAATAAAATCTGGCGCATGAAACTTCAAAATTACAATTGTTATGTGCTGCTCCGCGATATTGGCCGGTTAGATGACAGTGATCGCGCACTTTATCGTTATCTAGAGGTTTCTCGCAGATATGACAATTAACTGCCTCATCAAAATCAAATTGTTGTTTGGATGTTATTTTTATTGGAGCTGTTTTAGATAATCTGTTGAAAATTTTATTAACATTGTCTATTAAATATTTTAGTAACCACACGGCAGGACTTTAAATCTGTACAATTTTATTGGACTTGAAAAATAATCGTAAGCGCAACAAACTACTTTAGAAGCTGCTCCACAAGGAACATGTTGTTGTATTTTTCTGGTGCTTGGTTTATTTGGATCATTTTCTGCGCCTGCCACAGTAGACACTCGAAATCAGCATAAATAACAAACGAAATATTTAATTTATGATTATAATTTTTAAATTGTAATGCTTTTTCTTTTTCTCCTGGCATTGTTATTATTTCAACATTAACACAGTATTTAAAATGCTCTTGCAGTTTTTCATCTTTAGAAAAACCTTGTAAACAACGGTAACAAAAATATTTCTTATTTTTATTTTTATTATATTGTCTGCCAACTAGGCCGTTAAAGTTTTTTTATCCAGCTGTAATGTCCTTTATAAAAAAAAACAATATTGTATTTTGTGTAGCAAATGCTGAAATATATCTCGGGTAAACATTTTCTTTTTCATCTAGTCCGAAAACATTATTGAAATATCGCTTTGTTTTTCAAACTTTGGTATCTGATTCTCTGCCACTGGAAAAGTTATCCTATTAAAATTTAGCTCGTGTTTGTACAGCAAATATTTTTCAACGCGATCAGAGTTACAACTTTGAGGATGTCTAGGAGACAAAATTGACCCAACGATAACATTCGCTATCATTGTTTTTCACATTTATGCGACATTTTTTGTTTTAACTTTTTGAGGGAGATCAACGTAAGAACTACCGCGAAGTGCGTTATATTTCATTGTGTGAAATAAAACTTCTTTAACATTTCAAATTTCCAACCTTATCCTGATACAGTAAATTCCTCCAATTTTTTTTATTTATTTCTTGATGTATTTCATCAGCGACTGAGGAAATATTTGTTCCAGCTAATATTTTTCGTGATTTAGCCGTTAAATATGGTTCGGCAATCTAGTTGATGAAATCTACATTTCTATCTTTTTGCAGTGCATGTAACTTTTATAAAATAACATGATACTGCACTATTAGCTTCATACCTTTATGAACTGCAAGTTCTCGCGTTACAATTGGACACAGAAGATGAAACAAATTTGTAGAGTTAAAATTTGATAAAATATTATTGATTATTAAATTTATAACTGTAATCGTAACCGAAAAACGCAGTAGCAGTTTTTTTTTTCTGCTTTGATAAGGCTCTTCTTAGCAATATCTCGCAATTTCACATTGTATATATATATATATATATATATAATATTTTATATATGTAATTAATTTTTTAAATTTTCAATTAAAGATATAAAAATGTTATATAATATAATGAAGACGACAGCGAAGGAACAGGAAGAATATTACGTACACCCAATCTATAATAGTTATGCCGGGAATGCATTAGGTCCAGTGATTCATGTGAAATATCAAAAACCGTTTGGTAAATCAACACCAGCTGGAGTGATGATAAATGTTAGAGGAGATAATACAGAACGTACTAAAATGTTTAGAAAAGATTTTATTTACACTTTGTTTTGCGGAGACATACCAGCTGGACAGCGAATATATCATGTCAAGGTCGCGGTTACTGATGATAACATTGAAAACGTGTCTTTGCAAAGTGAATTTCAACCGCATCCCGTGTATGATCTCTACGAGGCGAATGATAAAGGAATTATTCGAAATATTCAAACTAAAAAAGAATTAGGAAAAATAAATAATAGCGGATATCTTAAAATAAAGTTAGAGGAACAAAAACATATCAAGTTGGTTATTATTGCCATCGTTTTGTTTACGAACCATTTAACGGATCTGTACCTAATGGTTTAGTGATAGACCACGCCAACCGAATTAAAACAGACAATCGTTTAATAAATCTCGAACTTGTCACGCCGAAAGAAAATAGCAGACGAGAAAACACAGGTAATTATAATTTTAGTAAAGTTAAACCTATTGTTTCATTTAATCTTGAAACAGGTGAGGAACTAAAATTTCCTTCAATGACAACTGCTGCTAGATATTTAAAAATACATTCGGCAACAGTCAAGAGAGTTGCGGACGGTGCTATAAATACGGCAACATCACAATCAACATTTGACAGAATCATCTTCAAATATGACGATTAATTATATTTTCTAGCTCAGTTTTGGTAAGGCATTTATGAGCAAACATTAAAACATCATCTTTGTTAAATTTTAGTGTAGTAAATATTCTGTCATTAAGTTTATTTTTTTCTGCCGCTGTTAGCAGAATCTTATTAGAATCATCTTGCATAATAATAACGTCAAGAGAATAATAACTATACCCCGACAAACATTTTCGCACTGCTTCGGCTAATTCTCCATAACTTAATATATATTAACTTTCTGATGATATTTTATCTCGTTAGTCATCTTATTATTATAAATAAGATAAAAATAATATGGACTTGATGAAACGGCTTGCTGATATAATCGCGGACGATAATTTTACAGCAGGTGATGCTACAGTCGCAGATAAACACAACTCGGTTGATTACACAGAGGATGACATTCTACTTAACAACGACGACGAACAAAACGAGATTGTAGGTGTAGTTGATAAAAAAAATTACAACAGACCGACAACTGGCAGATATAATGTAAAATATCATATCACAAAGAAAATTTTGAAATTTAATTTTTCAGTAGATGAAAATCAGTCCTTTTGGCGGCTGATAAAACCATTTTAAACATTAGAATTCCAGATCGACAGAAAAATATAAAATTCGACTTTATATTTCTCAAGATATTTAACCTAATGACGATTTCTGACGATCGCAGACGATATCTAATATCGTTATGTGAACCAATAAAATGTAAATCTGTCAAACGTAAGTACGAGGAAATCTTCAAAAACATTATTTCATAATTTGTTTGGTTGTTACCCAACTATTAAATTTATCGCTATAACCGCGCCACTTAACAAGGCTTTTATTGCCACGCTTTTTAATTACTCTTTCGATAACGAAAACATCTTGTTCAGATTTTTGTAGTTCTTGTTCGTAAAAACTACCAATTACAGGCTCACCTGCTAGAGCCTTTAGCGCGTATGCTATAAAATTTTAACAACTATAAATACTTCTTCAGGAGAGTTTGGGATAAATCCTATCTCAAATACTTTTTTTGTTAACGAAATTCTAATTCGATCGCCGACTTTAAATTTATGTCGCCGGTACATATTTTCATTTGCCAATATTGGATTTTTAATTTCGTCATTTGGTGACATTTTCCTATCCTTGGCGGAAAGGGTTCGATGTTTTGTGTTATTATATCTATCAACAATTGAAATATACGTATTTGTATTTTTAGCTGTCAAATGTTTATGTATCAGCTTGTTTAGTGTACGATTAAATCTTTCAACGACGACACTTTTTCCCTCATTTCCTGTAACATATTTTTTTATGTTATTTTGTTCTAAAAACTGTTCGAATTTTTATTAAAAAACTCCGCTCCGTGATCAGTCCAATTTTTCTTTGGTTTTCTTTCTGTACTTGTTATTATCTGTTTTAACGCATCAGTCATCGATGTTTCTGTTTTGTCCGAAACTGGTACGCTAAACGCGTATTTACTAAAAACGTCAATAACGTTAAACAAGTATTTTTTACTATCGTTAAACTTAGCAAGATTTGAGATATCTACTAAATTTATTGCCCAGATGTCGTCAACGGCATTTGCGACAACCTTCCATCGTGGAAACTTTTTTTTTAGGTTCGTGTAATTCAGTTGCCAGATCATCATACAATTCTTTTCCAAGACCTAACTTATACTTTGTTCCTATCATTCCTTGAACTAACCTTCTATCAAATCGTTCTCTCATATTTACAGGTTTCATATCATTTAGTTCATCTAACATTATCTTATCACAGTCTGATTTTAAGCTATCTACACGAACGTTATCAGTACGCTCTATATCACAATAACAAATATCATGACGCATTGCTATTGCATCAAATTGATTATAAGGCTCTGGTCCTGGTAATGGATTATCATTTTCGTCTGTTTGTCTAGTGGATTGTACGGCCCGGTATATTTGTGGCCAGGCAATGTCCACCCTCTTTTTGGTCTCGGTAATTTTCCAATAAATTTGTGGATGCCAATACCGCTGCCAGTTACCTCATCGCGATTGCATGATTGACAGTATGTAACAATTTTATCTTGTTCCATACAAAAATCTTTATCATAATCACAATTACATTTCATTTTATTTCATTTTTTAATCGTCGACAAAATATTTGTCAAAAGCGGGAAAAGAAAAAATATTTTATAACATCTGATAAAAGTCTGTTTTGGTCAATTTTTGCGTTTTCTCGACCAAATTTTACCTGGTTTTTTTTAGGGGAAAATGGTTAAAAGAATCAAAGAAAATCAGTCCGATTTCTTATATTTTTGAGGTCAAACCTCGAGGGGGTTAGCGGGAATTTAACATTGGAAAATCAAGAAAATCAATTTTTTGATTTCTAATGTTAAATTCCCGTTAACCCCCTCGAGGTCTGACCCTCCAAAAAATAAGAAATCGGACTGCTTCTCTTGTGGATTCTCTACGGCCTCTTCGAAAAATATTTTATAAATCTGAAAATATTTTATAAATCTGAAAATAATTTATACATTTTGACAAAATTGCTGGGGTTTTTTTATACTAATTTTTGGTTAGATCCTGTTGTTTTTTTTTTAAAGGGAAAATGGTTAAAAAATCAAAGAAAATCAGTCTGATTTCTTATATTTTAAGGGTCAAACCTCGAGGGATTTTAAACTTGATTTTTAAGGGGTTTTTTTATTATAAATTTCCCAATCTCTTGCTAAAAAAATCATCAAAATCGACAAAAAAAGACCAAAAAAAAAAAATCAACTAAAAATAAGACATTTGGCTAAAGTTTTTCATTTTTATCAGAAAATCTAAAAAATCAAATATAAAATCCCTCGAGGTTTGACCTTCCAAAAAAGAAATCGGACCAAAAAATATTTACCTTTCGTCAATTAATCATCTACTAAAATAACTCTAGATCCCAATGATTTCATCGTAGATGTCGATTTCAGAAACTTACTTTTTTTTCTACCACAAACAGCGCAAATGCTTTTTAACATCGTTCTATTATTTTTTGTTTTTGTCCGTTGTCTCATCCTTATTCTCTGTTTTAGTTTTACATTTGAAACAGTATGTTGACATTTTTATACTGGTAAGTTTAGATAAAATTAACTGCAATCTCATCGTTTTCGTGAGAAGGTTACTTGTCAAATTGCAAAATAAACTTTAAAAAATCAGGATCTCCGGAGTTTTCACTCAGAAGTTTTTCACTTCGGGACATCTGTCGGATAAACATAATGCAATAATAACCACAAGCGGATGTTCCAACCAGCTGTAGATAATTAGAAGAGTAATTTATTTTTTAACATTTTTAAAAAAATATATTTTTTTTATAAGATCATTCGGAGGAGGTCCGAACGAATCAAAATAATTATTATCGTAGACAGCAACCCAGTGAGTTCCTGATCCATCATTGAAGTTTTGTATGTTTATGATACACGAACCGCCTGGTACATTATCTAATTCGTCCTTAGAATACACTCCGCGAAATCCGACAATGTCATTCAATTTTTCAATTATATCAAAATTACTTAACGGCGTCTGGTGCCTGATAGAGTCATTCACCGTCCTATCCGTAGCAGATTTGGAATTAGACTGCATGCTAACCCCGCTAAAAGTGGAGCGAAAGGAATAATTCCTCCTCGTTTTGGTTCTCTCGACGACTTTGTCGTCCTCACTCGAGGACGCTTCGTCATCGTTTTCTGTTTTTTAGATTTTGTCGCTAGGCTGGCATTTTTAGTTTCTATTGTTACATAAAACTAACGATAAATTTGTTTGATTCCATCGCCTGATACCGCCTTTTTAGTTGCCCCAGATACTGCCTCTGACGCTACCGCTAGTCCAAGTGTTCCTAGTACAGGTACAATTTTTGGTATTGTGCTAGCTGTTACAGAAAATGCTGGTACACAAAAAATCCGCCTTATTTTGCCATCGCTGTTATTTGTGCAACAGACAGTTTGAGCACAAACGGTTTTCCTCGATTAAGTTTATTGATTTGCTGTTGAGTTAACATTACTTTCACTGCGGCGACAGACTTTGTCAACGACGGTGTCGTTGGGGATATCATTAGAGAGACAGAATTACATTTGGCAACCGCTGCTGATAATTTTTTAATTTGGCCACGCGTTAGGTATATTTCTCTGGTTGTGTATTCCGTTTTCATTTTATACTTGTTTGTCACACAAATCACACCTGGACAGTCATTCTTCCCTTGCTTGAATCAATTGTCAAAAATCTATCACTGACAACTGGCTCATATACGCTATACAATTCGGCTGGCAGCGCGCCAAGCGTCCCAGTGAACTCAGTATCAACAGTCGATCCAATAACTCGTTCGGAATGTTTTGATATGTCAAAATAAACGATTGGATACAATGATCGAAATTATTCTACTGATATCTGAGATCCACTGTCCGCGTACTGATATTTTTGCATAGCCTCCATAAGGCACATGTACGGCCGAGATATGTTTCTGGTGGCGTCTACGGCAAAATTGCATTCGATTGCACGTTCGGGATATTGTCTAGAATTTACTCTAACAATGATTCGTCTGACATCAAGGTTATCAAATACGGAGTTGTTCATTTTTTGATCATTACGATGTGCCTGTCGTTGAAATACAACGAATAAATGTCGAGGTAATTGTTCGCTTGACGTAATTGTAACACGCCAGGTGTAATCAGTTGCGTTAGGAATTGCTGTTTGGTAAATTGTGTTTTGCTGAAAAAATATTTTTTTCGTGTAAGCGGTCAATAACGATTCGAGTTCCAACGTTTTAGCTACAGATGGGACAAATAGTGGCATAAACAGCGCTAATCTTGTAATAGAAAACTGTCCTTCAGCTACTCTAGCGGCGTGTATTCTACAATGGTTTTGATCAGCTCGATCTAAAAAAAGCGTATGTTTTACTCCGCGAAAAACTTTGTTATACTCGCGGCAAAATCCAAATATTGTACTTAACGGAAGCATCATTGTTATTTGGCGAGATTCTGCGGCAAATTCTTTTCGTTTGACATATCCCTCGTTTTTATCCTGTCGTCGTAATCTTGTAAAGGCTAATATTATTGCGTCTCCAATATTACCAGCTGCATTACCAGTGGGATTAGCGATTAGATTATTATTATCTGCAGCAGGAGCGCCAGCACCAGTACGAAATTCGCTTGAAACAGCTGTCCCAAGTCTAGTATCTTTAAACCACATCATATTTGTGGCCACTGATTTCGAATAATCATCGCTGAACGAGACGATATTTAGTATTGTACTCGCTTATAGGCAAGTGCATTGAAATATCTTCCACAGTTTGATTGGCCAGGTGGTACCGTGCGCTTTTAAGCAAGCTCCAACCGTTATTGACAAGTGCAATTTCTGCACCAGCTGCAATATCACCGTCTACCGCAGTTAGTATTCGACCACGCACTTCTAACACCGCCTTGTGCGGCAATAGAAAAACGTCCTCATCTCTTGTGTTAAAAGTTCTGACGCCAGCTCTATTTGGTTCGTTTCAGTTTTCTTCGAGATACTCAACGTACTCGAATTCTGTCACTGTGTCGCCGGTATCATATTCTTCGGCAAGATTGAGAAAATTTTTAACTGACATTATTTATTCTATAATCCACACAAAATTGCAACAACTTTGTCGTCGGGCATAAAATTTCAGCAACTAAAAATCAGCAGGCGTTATTATTTGTCTTGTTTTCTTTACAAGTTTGCGTATTACCTCTTCACCACGTGGTGACAGTAATTTTTTGGTTGTAGCTATCATAGCTCGTTCTGTTTCCGCTGTTGGTGCAATATCGTTTTATTTCCGCGTTTGAAGGCTGGCTGCCTTTAATTATATTAGCGATCTTTTGTCCTACTGCGGCGCCAGCAGTGCTACCAATAGCTTTACCTGCGTCAAGTGCAACTGGTGCTACTTTACACGCACTTCCTGGGATGTTTTCAGCTATTTTTGTAAATATATTTCAAAAAAATCCACCCACAATTTTTCTTCTATAAACTTTGTCTCATCTTGTTATTAAATTAGATTTACAAAATTTACGCCGATAACTACGTTCGACAACTACGTTGTTGCGCTTACAATCACGATGTGACGGCGCGTAGGTGTAAATAGTACATGACAATTTCATTGTTAAGATCTATTTGTCGTCCTGATTGATCTGTTAGTTGCATTGTTATGCTGGTTATTTGATTTTCAGGAGTAATCGGATAGTATATTATTTGTCGAGGAGTAATTTGCATCAGTGACCCAGGCGGGACATCTTGTGAAAAACTATAGATTGTCTGACCTTTACTTCCTAAAGCTGAAAAAGACCCTGCTGAAATAGAGCAATTGATTAATATTGTGTTTACTTGTGTTATGTTAACTGGCAGATCTCCGTCATATGATACACTTTGTTCTGCAACACTGCCGTACTGTTGGTTTTTAAAGCCTAATAATGATGTGATACTAGTCGCTGGTGAAAAATTGATTATCAAATTATTTTTTATTGTGATTCTGGCTCGCAGCGTATTATAGTTTGGAGTCAGTTCGAAATTGTCTGCGGCTGTGTATTTTGTTATCAGCTCTCTTATCGTTTTGTTGAGATCAGTTACATTATACGCTCCCTGTGGTATTTTAACTGACACCCAAGCAACAGAATTAAATGTAAAGTCGTCACTGACGTTTAATTTTACATTTGCCATAGAATGCCATACCGTAGCAGAAATTAATCCGATTTGGTGCTGTTTATTCGGATCTAGTATTATTGGCGGATTATAATGGACAGAAAAGTTTGCGCTGTCACTCGTTGTTTGTGACGAGTCGAGCAATAATGTTGTTTACATTTTCCTTGATTATATCAAGGTTGTTAGATAAGATCGCTTTGTAAAATTTCATATTCGTCTGAAGTTAGTAATCTGCTCGATCTAAGATTATCTAATATATCAATAAATTCGTTGTCAATTTCAGTGCTTTCATTTCAGCTTCTTTTGATGTTATTAACAATATAAGTCTGTCAACTATTTCAGCATATGATGTAAAACATTTAACACCTGTTCCTGTTTTTTCCTCTAGTAATATTTTATCTCGTTCGTTTTCATACTTATCAAATAGTCTTTTAAAAGTCCAGCCTTTACCGTAACCTCCTGGTTTATTTCGATGCTGTTTTAAATACTGTTTTAAATATCATTTCAGCAACAATTCCTTCTCTTATAATAATAGTTGCTTGTAAAAAATATTTAGTCTTTGTCAATTTTTTTATTTCCTCATCAGCATTTGACCCAGTTTTCATAATTTCTGTTAATTTTTCTGTTAAATTTTTATATTTTTCTTCTGGCCAATCTCGAATATTACCAATGTTTCTGATATTATGTTTATTAATAAAATCATTATATTCTTCATTTAATATTTTCACCCTAGCTTGTTTTCTATAAATTCTTGCCTTATTTTCAGTAGGCATCATTTCTATGGTAGTTTCAGTCATTCTTCTTTGTTCCTCAGCTAATTCCCTAGATTGTTCTCATAAAGTTTGTATCAACCTCCTTAACCCAGCTGGATTAAACGTCATTTTTGCTATCGCATGTTGAAGTGCAAGAGGGTTGTTCATTAATTTATCGAATTCAGACTGTCGTATAGCAGGATCAGCAATGATAATCACAAATTCCTCTGCAATATTTTTAGTTTCTTCTTTCGATCTTTTTTCAAGTAAACCTAACAAATCTTTTTCTTTAATTTATTCTAGTTCTTTTGGAGATAATGCTGATATCTCTGGTTGTTTGCCAATGTTTAAGAAAACTAGCGGCTGTTTCTTCTGCTTGAACTTGTCCTCGACGAGCTTCTTCCACTTTTTTCTTAAAAGCAGCTCGAGTTGTAATAATTTTTTTTTTAGTAATTCAATTTTTTGTTGATACTTGTCCATTGTTTATTTTTTATACGCTCTATAAAATTCATCTACAGAAATGTGTCCATACAACAACGAAACATCTTAGCTGGATCACGCGCTAATTTATCAGATAAAAAGAAATTGTATTTGTCTTTAGTTGCTCGATGATATAATTCAATAAATTTATCTTTTGTTACATCACCACATTGCTCGTTTGCAATATTTCTAACATCAACATTATCTGGCCCTGGAAACAATATAAAGCATCCCGTATTTCGCCGAATAAATCTGTCGACGTTGTAAAACCCTTGCGCTAGGTAAATCGAATTACATTTTTGTTACGCGATAATGAAAATTAAGATTTAATTTTATTCATCTCCTCGTTGTTTGGAGGAATATCGTCAAATACAACTATTTTATGCTCGGACGAATCAAGTTCATCAACTGGAATTAATTTTCCTGGTTGTGTTATTAAAAATATATCATCGCCAGCGTCAAGCTTATCAAGTTTATCGTTGTACTCGCTCAATAATTCGTATTATCTTGTTGTGGGTTAATTGTGTAAATATATACCTTATCGTAATTAAAGTTATCATTGAGTAAGAGTTTTAATAATAAATTTGTTTTACCAGACCCTGTACGACCAACAATAAGATAATGACAATCTGGAAGTTCGCTATTATGCTTATGCCTGATTAATCGTTCGGTGTCAAAATTTAATATCGATGACTTCGCCATTATTGTTATATAATTTTATGTTATATAATTTATATAACATGACCTATTACACAAAGTTTGGAACAGCACTTACAGGAGACGAACCAATAATAACTGATGCGTCATCATTAGTCAAAAAACTTGCGACACAATGATAGATGATGTATTAATGTCAAATCAGCGAGTACTTGTTTTAGAAGTAGATTATCCGCCACCAAAGGTCAATCTTACTCCAGCGGTAAGTTACAACTAAAAACGATTGATAATAACAAACTATCATTGACAGGAGGAATTTTAAGCGGTAACTTGAATATGTCAGGAAAAAAATAATAAATTTGGAAACCGCGTATCCGCCAGCAAACTTAAATCAAACCCAAGCGGTAAGTTATTTACAGCTGAAGTATGTGGATAATAACAAGCTTGATAAAACCGGTGGAACGGTTACAGGCAATATTAATATGTCGAGTAAAAAAATTATTGGGCTGGAAACTGCGTATCCACCAGCAAATGTTTATACTACACAAGCTGTAAGTTATGCGCAACTAAAATCTGTTGACGATAACAAGTTTAATAAGACCTGCGACACAATGCCAGGAAACCTGATAATTAACAATAACTCAAAAATAACTAGATTACCGACAACCTCACCACCAGCTAATGAGACTGATGCTATTAGTTACGCTTAGTTAAAAGAAGAACTCACCCCGTATTGAAAACGATCCGGTGGACCAATGTCAGGTAAGATAAATATGAGAAATAATAAAATAACGACGACATATGTTCCAGTTAACCCTAATGATCTAACAAATAAAGCGTACGTTGATAGTATATCTAGCAGTGGTATAAAACGAACTAAAAATAATGTTGGGTATATTCCAACACTTTTTAAGGCAACTGATAACCGAGTTGGGTTTGAGGTAAGCGCATCGACACATTATCCTGAAAATTATCCTTATTACGCTTTCTCTGATAGACAAGAATGGACGACTAACGGAGAAGTTGAAAACTTTTGGATTAAAATTAAATGTCTTACTGCAGTTGCTATTTGGCAATTTCATTTGCGAGGTCAATTAAACTCTAGTGTTGGTCGAATTTATAACTGGCGATTGGAAGAATTAAACGATGATATCAACCGGGCAACATTATATAGCACTGAGAACACGTATATTTCAACAGCCCAATACTTTACAATTCCAACTGCAAATACTGTTAGCAAGTACTTTTATTTCCGAATTTATATTGTCACGGCTGAAAATCCGTTTCCAGGACTGACAGCATTACAAATATACACGCTCGACGATCAAAGTTAATCTAGTGCTATAAAATAATGTCAGAACCACCAATTATAACCGTTGCGAGAGCATTTTATGATAATATTCTTAACCCCAACAAAGATGTCAGTTGTGGAATAGGTGATAGATACGAATGACAAGAGAGAAATATAATCCAATTTATGAAACAAATTGATTTTGATTTAATAAACAATCCAGTATTATTATAATATCAAAAATATTTTGCTCGTTTTATGTATATGCAAGGACCACAACTAGTAGAAGCAATAAGAAACTTTGGTATTATAGACAGATACTGTCGTCCTGACGATTGTCTAGGAAACAAAATGAAGTTGAAATCCTGCTAAAAAGTATTGCTTGAGCTTGACAGGGAAAATATTTTTATAATAATTCGATCAAATCTGATAAAAGCAAAAGCTTATGGTGGAAGAGCTCAGGAAGAAAAACAAATAAACGATAATCATGATCGTCTCAACAAACTAGCGGAGGCTTAAAAATTAAAATTAGGCAAAAACACAAAGTTATACGATAGTTTTTTAAAACGAGAAATTTTTAGACATCTCGGTATGTACCACTACGACAAACAAGCCCTACTTGAAATCGTTAATATAACATTGGATACAACGTTAATAATCAAAGCGTACTCGAACGCAATTTTACCAATGATACGTAAAAAACGTAAATTCGATCCGATTATTGTTAACAGATCTCTAAAGATAATCGGAAATCTTTACAATGAAATCGATAATTTCGATGATGTTGAGCGAGCAAAGGTTTTTGAAGAATTCGAATCAATAAGGTTGGAATAAAAGATTGATTCTTATTACGACATCAGTGAAGGATATGATATTACACTTCCATCTCTCCAACGCTCTAGACAATTGTCATTACGAGATTATTACACTGAAGTTGATAAATTATTCACGAAATCATATGAAAAATTGATGTTAAAAGTAGCTTCTGTTATCGGCCTTCTCATGATTGAACGAGACAGACTTCGAAAAGTAATGCTAATAAATTTTATAGTTGCATACGCAATTATCAGACAACATCTTGTCCTCAAAAAAATTACGTTGGATCAAATAAGCTTGGTACTAGGGTTTATTGATGAAACAGAAAGAGAATACGGTAATTTGGTAAATAAAACAGACTTGTATGAACGTGAAAAAGAAAACACGTTTGATTCCTACAGTTGGTTAAAGAAAAACGAGGTACTAACAGATGAACGATATAAGGATACTTCATCAGATGTTTATGACAAGTACAGAGATTTTATAGTTGATCCTAACAATAATAATTTTCGTGAATTTCTTGATTTGATTGTTGGTATTAGAGATTTTACTATCATGTAAAAATTGTAAGCAAATATTGTATAATGAAGAAACAGATCATCGATTTCAATTATATTTCAGATGAAATTCCAAAACAGGATGTTGACACACTAATGCAATATTACAAATTTTATCATAAAAACCTCTGGAGTGTAAAACAATGTTACAAGTATTACAGTAGAATACTTCGATTAATATCATATTTACTACTGCTAAGGAGTGGCTCTGGTATAATTTCGAGTGGAGCATCATTAAACCTGTTTTTATTAATAATATCTGGTGTTGGTGTTTCTCTTTCAACAGCATTTAAGAAAATTGAGCCTCGACTTGAGAACAAAAAGAATAAAATGCTTGTAAAACAGCAAGTATCACTTATAAAACATTACTTGATCAGATACGAACTTATTTGCGAGGCGTAAAATATGATATGGACGATTTAATACTCGAGTTTCGTATTATTGACAGTATGTTAACAGATATTCTGCCAATGAGAGTCAGCAGGTATGAAAAAGATTATCATAAAATATGGTTATGTTAGTAGTAATAGTAAATGAGCTGTTTCTATCTCAGAGAACCCCTTGCCCCGACAAAACATATTTTGTCAGAAATATGCTAGAAAGCCTTATCATGTGAAAGTCATTATTTTTGAGCTAGAAAAGCTGGTGATAAAATGTCAACATAGAAGCGTTTTGGAGAGGGAAGGGGGTCTCTGAGATAGAAACCTCATTTACTATTACTACTACTGTGCCTGCAATAGAAATTTATATTATAGGCTTCATGAAAGGTCATGTTGTGTCACAATGGCAGGAAACGTTTCCTGATATTAGCAGTGATTGGCTATGTAGGTTTCTGTATATTCCTGACGAGGAAATTTCTGTACAGTCAGCCACTGGTGATAAAGGAACGTAGTAAATTGTCTCCTGTAGTATGTGACGATGGCCTGTTACTAGTGATGTTCATTGCGGGGTGGGGGGTGGGGTCTGCAATGCTTGCTTCAGGACACTAGAGAAAAAAAGTGGTAGCCGCTACGACTCTATAGCTTTAATCTACGTGTAATGGTGCAAAAAGTTTGTAAATGTTTAGTCGCAGCACATTTTGTTGTCGTCATCGTGACACGTAGCCATTAAGAATTACGTATGGGTTAGGTTCGCAATAAATTGGTAGCTTGTGATGGTTAACCTCTCTTGTTTGGGGACATGATTGAATATTAGAATCCGTTCGGATAACGGTCAGACAGATAGAACATAAAATGTTAACGTAGGCTCACGTAACGGATATTGACAAAGTTGAGACAAACCAGAAACAATATTGGGCCATTGGAGATAGGTATCATAAAATGAAATTGTCCAGGAATAGTCATTAATAAAGGCGGACTCGAAATAAGTGTTCAGACTTCGATGAGAACGTTAATATTTTGCCGGTTAGAAAAAGTTAATCCTGATTGGCTTAGCTAAAAGAGGTTGTGTGTTTCTCAGACGAAATTCAATGTTTTAAGTAATTTCCCTTGCGAAATTCGGCAGTCCAAGTTTTTCTGCTGAAGGGAAGTCTGAGGGACTTCGAGGAAATTAAGAACTAATTTTTCTTGTTAAATAAATTGTCCAAGGGACGGGGGTCTGGAAGAATTTGAGAGACCCTGAACCAGGGAGAGATTCGGCTGCAAAGAAGAGCTAGTCTCTAAAGGCACAAATGTATTGCCTCAATTGCATACAATATGTTCATTGATATAAATTCGTAATTATTTCTTGAATTTATTCGTTTTAAATTCATACTTTAATTTTCCTTGAGTTGAGAAGTTAATCGTGCATTCATTGGTCGTGAATGTTATACGATTCATGTATTGTAAGAATGACATACAATGTTTCATTGATATGAGTATGCTCGGATTCAGTAGTTTGTATGTAATCGAAATAATGTATTGTATTAACTTCATGCATTACTCTGGTATGAATTGCGAAAATTAATTTATCTTTCTTAACTGATATGTATCATGTATGCCAAGAAATGATTTTACAATGTCCATGTCAATGAATCACTAATTAGCAAGTGGTGTAGTTAAGACAAGACGTGAAGTTTAATTAAGTTGTGCATTTGTTTAACCTGGGAAAATGGGCGCTTATCGACCGGCCTCGTTCAGCTAGTATTTTACAGCCCACAGTGGGATGTAATTGTTTATCTAAGAGGTCTAGTTATGTCATGGTTCCAGTTAGGAATGCTACTAGCAGCTAGGGGAAAAAAAAACCCATTGATTTCATGTTAATACGATTGTGTACCAGTATCGGGTTGCGAACTGATCACATTAGATTAACTCCGTTGAATTACGATAAGACGATATTTGATGTTAAAAGAGTGGGAACATTGTTGTATCCCAGGAGAAGAGAACCCCGACAAATATTTAGGTTGCGTATTACATTTATTTAAAGGGGAAACATAGTTCTAAACGAAGAGGTTGGAGAGAGAGAGAGAGAGAGAGAGAGAGAGAGAGAGAGAGAGAGAGAGAGAGAGAGAGAGAGAGAGAGAGAGAGAGAGAGAGAAATACGGTAACGCGGACCTGTCATCAACAGTGATTTAGAAAGGACCTGAAGCAACCAGGTTATGCTGACGTGCCGGCAATTTGAGTTCGGTCATTCACTCGATTCTGTGATGAAACTTGTTTTGTCAGTATAACAGAACAGCTAATTGCATTTCGCATAAATTTTGCAATTCTATTTCTCCGAGAAAGTGTCATTCAAAAGTCATGTTCTGTTTCATTTTGTTTATGTAATTGATTAAATTGCTTTATTTTACATACTGACTCGTGTTTTTCTATTATGTATCTTTGCTCACATCTCTGTTATTTCATCCATTATTTTCATATTTTATTTTATGGATTGCTCGATCTGGGCAATAACACCGTGGTCGATCATCTCCTAGATAACGATAACCAAAGCATCATAACAGGTGGGGGATCATATCTCTCCTTTTTTCAAACTAAGTAAAAAAAGAGCAAAAAAACAACAAGTTGTGTAAAATTCAAAATATAATTTAGTTACCTAAGATACAGAGTGAAGAGGAACAACGGCTATAATTCATTCATGGAGGCTGCACAGTGGATTCGGAGGAACAAGGGTTCAAATTTAGCTGTTGTGGCTGCAGAAGATGATATACCCATTAACACACAACATGAAGTCCAGTAAAATAAATTTCATAGAAACGTCAATGCAATTACTAAAATCATAAATGTTCAGACTGTACAGCCGCAAATGAAACATAAATCGAAAAATGACCAATCCAAATATAAGAGCTAGTCACGTGATCGATGCAAACAATGGGTACATGTTGCAACGGTTTGTCCAAGGGATAAAGGGAAGCATCGTGGTAATTCTGCAACTTGTTTTTTTAAGCCAACAATTGATGAAAGGTTTATTTTGGAAACGTTTATTGTATGAGATCATGTTTTTGAAGGACATTGGCTCAGATATGACCTTGATAACAGAGAGTCTAGTTGACGCGAGCTTGAATGTCACAAGGTTACATTATACACAGATGTTGATCAACCCTTCGCGGCACAGTTAACTATGGTAAATGTCGACATTCCGTATTCCAAGATCCCAGTGCCAGTTGCCAGCATGGCCTGTCCCAAATGTAACTGTCGAACTCTTTTGGGGATGGAGATCCTTTGCAAGAATAGGACAAATGCCGTTATCAGGTCGATAGTAAAGGTAATCGAGAATGAGAATATCGTGTAGTATACGGGCAAGTCGTGAGAATGAAACGAGAAAGTTGTCCACAAGATTACCGAAAAGAAGACAGTGACAAGTGTGGTGATACGGAAATTGATTACTGCGTAAACCTTATTGGGACTGCAAATTGTAGATATTTTCGTGCAAAGTATTAGAGAGGATGCTTTTGCTACACTCCTCAGGGGGTTGTGGAAGAACCAAAGTATTATCTTCTGCGATAACAATATGTTGAGGAGAAAATGGCGACCTGGTAAAGGTACACCGGGAGGGGAGCCAATTGTCGTGCCTGCAGGACTACGAAAAATGGTAATGGAGCTGACACATAATTGGACCCTAATTAGACACATGAGTAAGAAGAATACGAAAGAAAGGATTGCCCGATCATTCTCAGGGAATTGGATATTTGCGTAGATTTAAAAAAAACAAACATTATGCAACGTGTCATGAGTGACAGATAGCAGTATAACGGTCTGCAGGCGAGAGAGTAGCAATAGTTTGCCAAGCAGTGGTAGCAGAACCTTTCTCAAAACCTATTATGGATGTCGTCGGGCCATTATCTAGGATAAAATACATGTATGGACGCAAGTACAATTTGACGGCAGTTGATGATGCCACGAGGTACCCAACGCTTTTCCACTAAACGATATGGAGGCAGCAAGTATGGCGAAAACACAGATGGAGTTCTTTTACGTTCATCTTCCGGGATGATTTAACAGACAAAAGGATCAACTTCACTAGCACCTTATTTAAATAGCTGTATGAACTAATGGGTAAAGTTACAAACACCTTATCACGCGTAGAATACTGTGCCACTGTATGTTCTTTTGTATTGATTGCATGTGTGCTTGCAATTTGTTTTGTTTTTTTGAGCGAGTAATAATGAATGTTATTTATAATTAGTACTTGTTTTGAATGGTCACTCGTAAAGCACAATAGAGCTTGTGTTTGAAATATTTGCACCGACTTTAAATAAAGATAACTAGACTTTACTTAAGATAAAAATAAGTAGCCTTTCCCCTTCTTTACCACAACCACCCCAATAAAAATGAGTAGCCTTTCCCCTTCTTTACCACGACCACCCCAATAAAAATGAAATAAAAATAAAATAAAAATCCATAGCTTTATGTTAAAAAAAAACAACAGTTCAAATAATTCAGAAATCGCGACCATTGTCAGTAATGTTTGGGATTCGAATAGTAGCGAAGGTTTATGAGTGAAACATTTTAGTGAATTTCAAGTACAAATAGCCAAACAATTACGTGGTAGGGAAGCACATGAAAAACAATATCAGTCGATGCATCTGTAAATATGCCTTGCCCCTATTGTTGACATGGTCCCAGTTTCCTCTGACCCTTGCCACCACATTTTTGATATTTGGACATATACGTTGGGGTGTAGGGTCAGAGTCCATTCCCTATCGAAAAGTTGGAATTCGCCGACACCATTTGGTGTCGGCATAGGGTAGCCGCTTACTAACCGGTCAAGCAAACTTTAACGACCTTTCATCGAGATATACCTGCATGAAATCGATAGGAATATGATTTATTTTCTCCGATAGTGCGAGTATAGCATTCGTTATATCTTTAATCCGCTGACAGACTACCCGAAACTATAGCGTTGATGAAATTTGACCTGGAACTCGCCATTTGCATTCCGAGTCACATGACTACACAAATCTCAGGACCCACATGTCAATGACTTCAGAGTTCAAATAGTCACGTGATATCAACATTTAACCATTTCTAATGTTGCTGTAGGAAAACAAATCGAACATATAAATGAAAGTCACGTAATATTTATAGAAAAATAAAAGAACATAAACTTCTAAAAATATTTATTCTAGAAACAACGACCAGAAATCTGTAAATGTTGCAGCAGCTTGAAAAAATAAACAAACCAACAGATTCAACAAGCGGAGAGCACAGGTCAACGCGGTAGTCACGTGATACCAACAAAATACATTGCTGACACGTGCTTAGTACTTGATGACTCTGGTTTTCTCCACCTTGCTGCGATACCGACAGGTTTCTAGTCGTTGTTCTCAGAATAAATATGTTCAGAATTAAGTGTGCATTATATTTATGTACAAGTATTACGTGACTTTTAATTAATATTTTCGAATTCTATGTACAACAACTTTCGAAATGGTTTATTGTTGATATCACTTGGCTGTTGGACCTCTGATGTCATTGACATGTAGGTTGCGAGATTAGTGTAGTCATGTGACTCGGAATGCAAATGGCGAGTTCCAGGTCAAACTTCATCAACGCTATAGTTGCATCTCGTCTCTCAGCGGATTAAAGATATAACGAAATGACCAAATATCAAAAATGGGGTGACAAGGGTCAGAGGAAACTCGGACTATTGTTGACAGAGATCAACGTTTGGAATGTTTCAAACTCTGACTTGACTGTAATCATATGTCTGAAGAGAGGTCGGACGTAGCAGCACGAACGAAACTAGCACGTCCTCTCTTGACAATGCTGTGTTAGGTAATAAATAACAGAAGCTGCAAGCTCTAATTGGCGACTAAAGCGGAATAAATGTTCCTTGAGTTAATTGCAAATCAAAAACCTAACAAACAATGCAAATTAATTATACATAACAATAGAAGAGGTAAAATTGAAGCTCAGTTAAATACAGTAAGAAAAAAAATCATGTTCCAAATTGAAACAGGATAATTTGACTGATTTAGAAAACAATGGTACACTCATTGAAAATCATGAACAATGATCAAACATTAAAAGTAGCTCATGCGATGTTTGAAGACCTAAACAAACTTTAGAATGGAAATAAGTAAGTACAAACTGTCCTTATTTGTTATTCAAATAGATGAGCAAACGGTGCACGCAGCTAACGGTCTATTAGAGGGAGGTCATATACAGAATGACCTGGGTGGGAAAAGCAATAAAAAATGTATCAACATTCAAAAGTTTGACAACAAACTTTTTTCATGCTATAAAAATTCTTTGTATTCCTCCAAAATCATCATAATTACAGACAATCAAAACATAACATTCGTAAGTGTAAGTACTGGTTTCACAAATACTCAATACAGGTGAGACACGTTTATAAATCTGAAGATGAATTTGATTCCTCAGTTAATGAGACAGTACACGAGAGTAGCCAGCGCTTGACTCAAAGAGTCAAGGATAAGATCAAAGAGTCAAGGATAAGATCAAAGAGTCAAGGATAAGATCAAAGAGTCAAGGATAAGATCAAAGAGTCAAGGATAAGATCAAAGAGTCAAGGATAAGATGAAGTTGTACAAGTCCTGTTCGAATCATAGAAATACAAATATACCCCTATGTAGGTTTGTTGATCTTTTTTTTAATGAAAGAGCTTGGGTCATTATTTTGGAATGAATTATTTATCATCTCAGATCAATAAATAGGACGTCAAAACGAATTGCTGAAGGCAAAATGTTGTAATGCATATTATGGTAAACATATTTAGTAAACACAAAACCTGAAAGGCAAATTATTCAGTTAAGATAACGTATACGTAATGACCTGTTTTAGAATTTAAAAGTTCCTTTTGTAATTTATTGTTAGTTTAAAACTATCGTAAAATCAAAAGAGGTTTGAACGATAGGAGTGAAAATTTATGGACAATAAAAGCAGAGAAACTTATTCCATCAGGATTTTGCACATCTACTTAGGCAGTACGCAAGGCTATGAACCCATAGATTATAGAAGAAAATACTGCATCAATACGTTCTTTGAGTTCTACGCGAATTAGCAGGGTTAGTTTATGAAGAAACTAGACCAAGTAACGCTACTCAAGTCATTTTACACAAGAAGATAAAAACATTTAAATAGCAAAAATTGCCGTATTTGGGAAAAGGAAAAAGACAAAGTAAGAGATGAAGATTATTCACCTGGAAAATATAGAGTCCCTGGACATAACAAGTATAGAGTTCCTGGACATAACAAGTATAGAGTCCCTGGATATAACAAATATAGAGTCCCTAGGCAAAACAAGTATAGAGTCCCTGGACATAACAAGTATAGAGTCCCTGGGCAAAACAAGTATAGAGTCCCTGGGCAAAACAAATGTTGTGTTAGATACAGGTACCCTGAATACGAGCCACATTTAATTTGAATTCGAAATTTGATATTTGTCTCGACAAGATGCAGGAGTACGAGTAATGTGAATGATTAAAATATATTTTAATTTGGTAAATTTAAACTTCACACTATTCGAAACAGTGGAGAAGATACTCTTCTGAAAATGGCAATAAATTAAAGATACTTGTACATGTCTGTGTCACAACCCTATGGTTTTAAACTAAATAACGGAAAAAAGCAAAACCCAATACGTTTAGTCAAATTCAACAAATAATCTAATTCTCTAAGTTATAAAATATAAATTTAAGAGGAACTTATGGTGTTGTGAATTACTTCCCAAGAATTCCTAAATATCTATTAAAAGTCCAAAAGAATAGAGTGTTCTGAATAAATTCCAGGTCTTGAATGTGGTAATCTACCAATAGCCTTGCATGCGCTGAGGTGCAAACAGTCTTGCTGTATCGCATTGATGTTATAAAGAATGTCTTTGAATGAAGTCACAAACATTCAAAAATCGCATTTTAATCCAAAGCGTCTTATGAGCACTTTGTAATTCGAATAAATGATTTAAATGATTCCTCTCAAATTAAATCTAAAGAAAACATTAAATACTTCTGCGGACTGAACATAAAACAGGAATAGGACAACTCGTTCACTTCTTCCACCTTATATACATACAGAGCGACTTTATGTCGCAACTACTTAAATAGAATAAAAACAGAAGGAGCTGCACTTTGATACATTTCATAGTGTTGCAAAGTCAATATTAAAGCTAAACATTCCTTCTGGATTCTGGAATAATTTATCTGGTGCTTGTTTATTTTCTTTTTTAGAGAAAAGCACACTGAATGATCCTCGCCATTTTTTGTCGTCTTCAATAAATACTCCACAATTCCCTACACCACTTGCATTAATAGACATTTGATACGATCGGTTGAATTCTGGAGCTGTAAGAACTGGTGCACTCGTAAGCTTGGCATTTAATCAATCGATGATGTATACAGCGACGGTGATAGAAGTCACTGCAATGAAATTCCCGGTATTCCAATACTGATTGTAGAAATAAATGCCCCACGTGACCGTTTAACTGTAACAGTTTGCCTAATATTCCATCGAAACCATTTGGAAGTCGGCCAGCTCACAATTCACTTATTTTTTCATCGAGGGATCGCGTTGATGGAAATCCCGACTGGAATCCTGTGGTAATCCCTGAAATCGAGGCAATTATTGCTGAATTTCAGCAGTTTAGAAACAATATCACCGTACGGGATTTCAAAATCGCGATTAGAGTTCACGAACTGACACTACGTTCCACCGCTAAAATATCCATCACAGGGTACCGCGTCGATAGTACCCAATCAAAATAGAGGTTCAATATTGCGAAAAGAGACAGTAAATAATTCTCCAGATGGTGATTGTCATCATGTCTATCCGGGTATCATTAATATTAATTCAACGAGAGGGGTAAATCTCACATGTGATGATGTTGCAAGAACTTACCAAAGCATTAAAAGCAATGCCAATACCAATTTACCCACGGCGAATTAGCTCACCAGGGATTATCTTAAACAGTTTTTCCCAAATGTGTCTCCGGGGATCTAGTCACGGTAACACCTACGTATCTTGTATATCTGCGATGTCACAACAATATTCTACAGTGGATGAGATGTACACGGACAGATCAAGATGGACATCTACTTGAATTACTTGGGGCAGGACATATCATTACTTTGTATAACAGAGATATTGTGGCGTTGTCAAAGGCGCGGCAGTTAGTGATGTGAGCGGGCTCGCCTCGCGTGGTTCTTCTGCAATAAAGGATAGATTATGCAAATTAATTTTCCGAAGAAACAATATAAATCGCCACTGCCAAGTACTGCATAAATGCCAGCCAAGGTTAATAAAATCAACAATGCAACGGCGAGGTTGAGCGAGTTAGGTTGAGCGAGTTAGTGGCGAATTCATACAACGTTGACCCCGACAACATAAAAGTGAATCTTGTTATGGGCAATTTGCTGTGACTAACGCAGTGAGGTAGCTCGCCACGGCCGAACAACAGGCTGATCATGGACGAGTCAGTACTTAAAAATGAGTCAGTGCGAGATTATCAATATTATTCTTATGATGCTTTTGGGCCAAAACAGTCATGGTCCAATAGAACAGATACAGGATACAAGCATATATTTCTTGTCCGCCTAGGTGTTTATCGAAGCATCCCTACTGAAGCAAGATGGTCATCAATACGGGGATGATGAGCATGGTGGTTTTGCTAATAACACAATAATTGCGTTATTCAACAGCACCCGATACATCAATGATGGCAAAGAAATTAAAGCGTGCCTGAACAACATTGACGTTGCCACAATTATAATCTGATTATTATTATTGCAGTGCAGGCCCATCAATTATGTTCGCCAAGGACATCACAAATGATGCTGATGAGAGACCAAAGTGTAAACTCTGCGAGATATGGCTGTAGATCTTCAACCGCTAGAATGATAGCGTGGCCTGTCGCTGCTTTTGCTATTCTGCAAGACGCTAATCCTACAGTCAACATTCAGCGAAAAAAAAAAAATCAGCACACGCACTCTTGAACGAAATTAATCACGTTGCTAATCAATAGACATGGCCGTAGACATTTATGAACAATTAAATAAAATAAAAATAAAAATCTCATCGCGTTAGGCACCGAAGACGATTTAGACATGTTAATGGACCTAACCGGGTTCAGCCGAAATGATCTTGTCGTGCTTCAGAATCAATCTGGCCAACTGAAAACTAGCAAACTTAAAATGGGTGATATTAGAGTCAACCGCGGATAATGATTAAAATAGACACGATCAGAGATTATGGGGTGTCCCGCGAGATCACCAGCGGTGAAATATCGAACAGAATTTCAGGACCTGCGACACAGTGATGGGTGAACATAGCATCAACAATAACAAGATTGTCGTTGTGTGTGACCCGGATGGCGACCAGAACGTGGAGACAAAAAAATGTTGACGACGGTGACAAAGAAATTAACGAGCTTAAAGAAGATTATGATGAACATATCAAGCTAATTTAAAAGGTTGCAGTTATTTTGTTTTTAAATCCCAGGGAAATCCAGATGAAACATGCTAATATTGTCACGAAATTAATAGCGTTGGAAACATCGGAAGATAATATTAAATCGTTATAACATGAAATAGATATCGAGAAGGTGCGTATGAGAACGATTATATACCGATTAGGTCCCGTTTGTGGCGATAAAACAATCAGCGATCACCTTGCTGAGCTGCGTAAGGATCTTGATGAGGCCAAACATTCCTTGGATGATGTGGGTAGTGTTGTACCAGCCACTGAAACAATTGAAACACTAAACAACTTTTGCTAGGTATATAAGGTTATCATAGTAAATCGATCTGATTGCTTTATCACGCCTCGTTGATCAGATCATCAGATTAGTCAGTCCGGATCGTGACTGGAAAGATTATATATATATATATATATATATATATATATATATATATATATATATATATATATATATATATATATATATATATCCGACTGTGTTCTGTCTCTGTTCATTAAATTATAGCTGTTTAGGTTTAAGTTTATGTATCCAAAAAACTCTCATTGGCATCTACGTGTTTCCTCTGTAGCCTGTTTATTTATCTCTTTAAATATTTTGTGCAATCTCTGTATTAACTGAAGCGTTACAGAACAGATTCATTAATTTAACGTCTCAAAAAATATTTTTATCACGGTTATACGCCTAACTAAATAAAAGGGGTTATATCGTTTATGTGATGTGTTATTACTTATAATGTAATTGCTCTTCTCGTTGATGTTGCTTCTCTTCGCTGATACAAGTTAGCCCTGAAATTCCTATCGTTAGAAAATAATCAGTCAAAAAAATCGAATAAAGCAGGTTCACTCCGAACGGCATCAAATGGGTGATGATGGTGATAGCTGCGGTAGTGTCGTAAAGAACCACTACGGACCGACCTCTGCAAAATTTGCTATTGTTTAGCTCAGCCATGCGATACTGTATTGTTCTGTATGGTCACGCCTGGTACCCATTCATCCAAATTTGCATAATTTAGGGCACTGTGGGGCGTGTTCATAGTGTACCCTATAATCCGTTATCATGAATATCGATCCTAGGTGTTCAAATCACTTCAGCATGTCATTATAATGGCCTATACCGTAATATACATTTATTATACGTGTTTAACATATTTCAAGGTAGAAGAAGAAACGATAGCCTACGTAGACCTAAGAGCTTCTTTTGACTAAGTCGACAGAGCTGCCCTCTGGATTTTACTCAAGAGCATGGGACTCCTTGACGAAGTAGTCATCCTAATGAATGCTCTTTTTGCCGGCACCATCAGCTGCGATCGAATCGATGGTGAATTATTACAGTGGTATCCTATTAACAGCGGCGTTCGACATGGTTGTACCATTGCCCCGGACGTTTGCCTGCCACCAATGGACTGGACGCTGGAATGAACGCCAAGAAGGGACAGCTGAGTACAACCTTAGGGGATTACGTTTTTACAGATCTTTATTACGTCGAAGATGTACCTTTTCTGATTGTGTTGATACAGGTCTTACTGCTCAGCCTGGACGTCATGCACGAGGAAGCTAAACCTTCTACCTTGGTATCAAATAGAGTAAGACTAAAATCCAAGTCCACAAGCCATTACGTCCGCAGCATACCACAGGTGAAAAGGCTGAGATCAGACGAGGCATCGAAATTATCGTGACTGCATGAAAACCAGATGTATACATCTGGCACTCAGCCTTGTTACAAAGATCCTGCGGCATAACGAATACAATCTACAAAGTCTTACTGACCGGCGCTGACACTTGGACGCTTACATCGGCTCATAATCGTGCACTTAAAGCCACAGTTAAAAAATAAACGCCAGCACAGAGGTTGAAAAGTCCAGTGAGTAGTCCGACACGTACCTGTCTCCGAATGGTGAAGCACGACCTCATGGAATGTAACCTCGGACTGCAAACCGGATGGCACAAGGCACAAGATCGTATCTACTGGCAACAGCTCACATCTATAGCTCCTCTGCTTTTGGTGGCACGATAATGACGATGACGAAGAAGAAAACTTTGTTTCATGATTTAATAAAGTTTCGTTTATTGTTCAATTTATTATCAGCATCACTTATACAAGAATATAAATGTTTTACCAAGTACGTTGCTGCATTAGTGATATAAGTTGTCAATAACAAATTGCGGACTGTCATATATGTATAGTAATTTTTAGTTTTGTTTATTGCCTTTAATACTGAATCACAAAGAGACCAGCTATTTGAACTTGTTTCTGGTCACACTGGTATAGCAACACTTCTGAAGTCTTTTCCAAATGCCATAAAAGATATTCCATTGTTTACTTCGAATAAAAAAGAACTTTTTTTCATAACTGAAAAACATACACCTACAATTAGCAATTATGTCAATGTAGTCATTAAAAAGACAAGAATTCTCTTACAATAGGTACAGTAATTAAATCTTTTCCATATCTCTCTCTCTCTCTCTCTCTCTCTCTCTCTCTCTCTCTCTCTCTCTCTCTCTCATAGGTTTAAATTTTCTAACAATTCAAGCTTGCACTCGGATCATGTCTTGAATTTTTTTTCTATTCCCGATTTACTGAATAAATCGAATACAGAGACTTCCCTACCCTTATATCCGAATGGCTTTTGTAATGCAGCATCCTTAAATCAAAGCTTGTTCGAGAAAACCTTGTAAGACGAGTAAAAGGAACCAGAATACCGGAAATGCTGACCGGATTACATGACCCGATAAATCCGCATTATCTTCCGCTATTACTTTAGTTCCCTGAATTGCAAATATGATTGCTCGTCTCGATCATATCAAATTTACAATTACAGGAGAAATTATTTTTGCATTTTTCTTGATGAAAGAAAATTGCTATCGATCAGGAAACGGCCTTGAGCTCTGTCGAATAGAAAAGTCGTCTGCAGATGGTGGAATCGTTGCTGGCAGTAATAAAATTGATTCTTTATTGAAAGAGAGAAGTTTATGGCAGTTGATTGAGAGAGCCCATATACACGTCACGTAAAGATAGGGATTTGAGGAAATGAAATGGCTTCTTACTGCTAGCACAGTTCTAAACCCGCTGTTACGTTACGCTGAATCGTGAAATTATACGCCGGAAGCTGTATACTTGCCGAAATATCTTCAATGCTTGTCACGTTTGTCGCTTTACCGACGTTTTTTCACTTGCAGACTGGATTGAACATGAAATTAACACAATGGAAAATGGGGCACCCTTTTAAATCATATCTTAAATGTATATGATTTTGTTAAGTAGTGAACATAAGTAGTGAACACGATCGTAATCTTTCCACATGTATTGTGCATGAAATTATACGTACTTAAACTAATAATTTTGAGTTTATTTTGTAAAATAACAGAAATTATTTAAAATCAGTAGCTTAATAATCTTCCTAAGATTTTTTTTTTATTGAATTTTTGATAAGGAATTTACGAATCCGAGGGCATTTCGGTCCGAAAATTTAAGCGTTGTGTCATTCAAAGCATTATCAGTGTATCTTTGTCAGCATCTTCATCACTTTGGCACTTTGGCGTAGCAGACCTAACGATAAATTCAGATTAAAAATCCAATTATACGGTAAATGAATTACTGCCAAAGGCTCTGTCCAGATGCAACCAAGCGATATGTCTGCACGGAGAAATCGATCGCCAGGCCGATATAAACAATATTAGACCCATGGGTGGATATCAGGCAAGTCAGGGAAGCTATGGAAATGAATTCGTGAAATTAGGATTAGAAGCGTTGTCGCCAACGTATCCTTCTATGAATGAATCGATTCCACCGAAATTGTCAGCGTTCAGCTGGCCATTAAGGAGGCGGGACGAGAAAGCCCTAAAATCTGTATAAAATGGATCTGATTTATAACCAATCAAATTAAATTTGGCGGTAGTGGAATCGATTGCAAAGCATGACACGAGACAATACTGCATTTTTTTCTACATTCCTGTAATAGAGACATTTGAATGCGCTATCGATCCAGTACAATACTGTTACATAATATGTGGTTATACATTATCCAGTACATTACTGTTACATACATTATAGCCATCTCTTGGGGAAACACATGTACAATATGACTATTTTATAAAGTAAAGCTGAATTTAATTTTGATTAAAATAATCTTCTGGATTAAAATTTGCAATTAAGGTATCAATTTTCCAAACGGACGCGTTGATTGAAAGGTAAAAGAAAATGACTGAGATGGGGGTGGGGGAAACAATATATAGTTCTTTACAAGATTACAATAATCTGCTAGTGGGTATTCGTATACTGTTTTAAACGATATACTGAGAAAGGTTTTAAACGATATACAGAGAATGTGCCTTTGCAAGTCAATAATGTGAAAGAGGTTTCTGGAACTCATTAATTGAATGTGGCATCGCTTTGAAGCTGCATTCTCTTTTCACAGCGGAGTGCCTTCCGTCTGGCAGACTTGCTAGAAGCAGTAAACAGTAATTTACCGTTTTCAATAATTACCACAGTTTGGTGTCAGGAACTGTGTTAGGTCTCGATAAGAGAAGATAGTTCTTGTATCATTTGTAAGACTCAGACTTAGCCGATGCAGATCGATAAATACTTCGATATATTTTGTATAAGCACGTCCTTAATCACGACAAATAGCTTATCGTAAAACTGAACTGAAAAGGATGTATTTTAAAAATAATCTTGGTCATAGATGGTGTGTGAAACCCCTAAATAAACGAACAATTGCACAGAGCTTCCAGAACAAACAAAATGTAAGTCGCATACACACTATTTACTATTTTCTAACAGAATTTAGACAATGACCGTGAACATATAGTTTTTGACCAGTGTATCCTTACAAGGCTATTCACGGGATTTTTTTAACCCACTGCACGAGAATTCCCCCACCAGCGAAACGATGCATTCGGTATTTTATCATACATAAAATGTATCTCCTCGCAAGTATTGAATATTATAGAAATCACCTTTGCTTAGACGTTGCCACCCTGTATGCTACTGTGACGATCCGTCTCGTATTTCATGGAATGAAGTTTGGTTTCGTTTAGATTTGTGGGGTTCATGCCACTTTTCAGCACTAGATATACATGGCGGTCAGGATATTTGTTAGAGGAAGATCTGGGAAGAACCCCAGAAGTTGTATGGTGGAATAGTAGATCAATACGGGATCTGACATTAGCCCATGGTTAGCATGCGGGCATGGGGGTGGGGGAGGAGACGGTATAGGGTAAATGGGAAATCCCATATTAAAATGTTCCATGGGTTAACATGCTGGGGCGGTCTATGGTCATTCGGGGAATGTTAAAATGTTCCATAGGTCTAACATGGGGATGATATTATAGGGTCCAATGTGTTGAGAGGGTCTAATCTTAATGGTAATGTTAACATTTTTATCTACAATTAAACACACGTTGCAATTCAACACACCGCATTTTGATTACTATTTAACACACATCTCTACAACATATCACCCACTTGTAAATGCCATCCAAACACACATCTCTGCAATCCAACGCAAACACACATCTCTGCATGAAATCTTACACCAATGGCAACAATAAAGAAGGATATGAAAATTGTACTACTGTTGCAGGCAAAACTTACTGCGGGGATGACAGAAAATCAGCCAAAGGTCGTGCTGTCATCTAATGGAAGAAAAATGCTGGATACCGCTGCAGTTGCAGTCCTAATGCGATCACTCCGAGTATACGATGTATCTGCGGCAGGTGCACCCCAATACCTTGTTTTCGTCCGAAAGCTGATGCACCTATGAATTGAATGTGACGTCACGTGTCCGCTCATTTCTGAATGGAAGAGAAACCCTAGGTTCGGGCTGAATTTTGTAACGCGAGTTTGGATTTCAATCAGTTTCGATCCGGTCTTAAGTTATACATATACCAATGCATTCTTCTCTGATCTCACTTTTTCTCAACAGAATTCAAACAAGATGTGGACTAAATCAACCGTCGCTTCGGGCATGTTGTTTACCCCTGACTACCCCATGTATGTGAAGGTATCGTGGACCATTACCATGATCACAGACAACGATATGGAGGAGAAGAATTTATGTGGAGAGGCAAGGGTGCTTGAAGCGGGTCTTACAATACGGACCCAACGTAAGACGTGGTTTGAGAAGCAGAAAACAAGATGAGCGATATCAAAGCCTGACGGACCTTTACCGATCCAAGAAGATCTCTAGGAAAAAGAGACATTAATCTTGTTTGGCAAAGCAATTTTATGTTTTATGTATGTTTTGTGTATGTATGTATGTATATATGTATGTATGTATGTATGTATGTATGTATGTATGTATGTATGTATGTGGTTGTATATGTTTATGTTGTTAAAAGCTAAAACTTAAACCTCCTTTTACCCCTTCGCTTGTGATAGTGTGTGTGTGTGTGTGTGTACATTAGGCTATAATAGTGTATCAATAACAATTTCCTTACCCTTTTTGTGTGTGATAGCATGTTTGTGTGAAAATATGTGTATCAACGCGTCCCCTGGTCAGTTTGACTTAAAAACTCTCTCTCTCTCTCTCTCTCTCTCTCTCTCTCTCTCTCTCTCTCATCCTTTGGTCGGTTTGACTTAACTTTTACCATCATTCATAAGTCCAGAGATATCGGGGGAGGACACAAACGAAAATCCTCTATGTTCGTCATTTCATAGATTTTAGCCCGTATCTTGTTACGATGGTCGAGAGAGAGAGAGAGAGAGAGAGAGAGAGAGAGAGAGAGAGCTTTGGACATTTTCATATTTAAATAATAATAATCGATTTTTTAGGACATTATAGTATGTTTAAGAAAAAACTACAAAACATAACATTAAATACATCACAGTATGTGTACCACATAACCCCGAGGAGTTTACTGGTTTGCAACTTTGTATCATTGATAAACACTGTAGATAAATCCCAAGGAAAGTGCACACGTATCGTTACGACGAATCATATTCTTGTAGGTTACTTGGTGTAATTTCTGTTTCAAGGTTTTAATCCAGCCCAAATTCCTTTTCTCTCTCACTCCACATTTCTGCGTAGTTTGTCCGTTATGCATGAGAGGGGAGGGGAGAACAGAAAGTAGAATGGATTGTGATGAAAATGTGTACCATATTAAATTCATTTAGAAAACGGGGATTATTAATACTTTTCATCGTTATTTTCATACGTCAGTAGTGACTAATGTGTGGAAATTGATCATTGATCTATAATCATCCGCAGACGCTCGCGAGAATGTTTATATACGCGTATTATTGCGCCATGGGCAAATCACAATTTGATATACCAATAGTATTGGTATATCAAATTGCTTTATACCAACACTTTAAATGCATGTTATTTTTTAATGTATGTGGTATAAATATATATAAACTTAGTCCAATCAAATTTTAAAGATGAAACGAGCACACATTTCCAGCGAGAAACCAGTAGAAGCCAAGAGATGATGACTTTCAGACGCTAAATGAAGCATTAGCCCAAGTATATGCCAGTGATTTTTAAGATGACATGAGTGAACTAGAACCAACACATTCAACTTTCAAAACAACACCAAGAGAATCGAAATCCACCAAAATATAGTAGTTCTGGAGATCCCGAAAATTATTTCACATTCGAGAGACAAAAAAAATGCCTTCCAGAAAATTTAGAACGCGGCTTACATCTTTTTCCACGGTGAAACTTTAAGAGTTTAAGTCTGAAGTGCCAGCTGGTTTTGCTACAGATTAGTGGGATTCCTTGTTATATACACTGAAAAGACAATACCAAGGTGAAGAGGACGATAGTTTAAAACTCTTCATCCATTCCGAAAGTTTGAAATTTCCTGCCTGGATGGAATTTAGTACACCAGCATAATTAAACACCGTCCAAAGCGTTTAAGAACATTTCGTGGAATGAAGTCAACGACAGCATTCAGGACCATTACCGAACCCTTTTACACGAACTGTTCCCATTAAATTTAGATGTTGTGTTCGTGTGAGTGACTACCTTTTTCGGATTTCGTTTACCAGCAGTTTTGTTGTGGATTATTTATGAATAGTACATGCAAAAACATGACCACCAAGCTTGATCTGTGCACGTGACACTCATTCTGTTAAATGTGTTCCGATTTCTGATCAATACGTTTCGACCATTGTGTGAAGAAAAGTGTGTGTGGCTTGTGATGTACATCAACAGGTTTACGACTGGAAGGATGTACGTGACTGCAAAAGCCTTGGCTTTGATGTGTGTACACAGGAAATAGGTGACTATGCCTAAGACCTGAGTGACTGGTCAAAGAAAAAACAAATAGAGATCACATGAAAACCTCCCGCATTTCTTTGCTTTCAAACATTCAACATAAGCTCCCAATCTCATCCTCCTGCCAAACTAATACGTGTATTGTATGGCATCAGTAGCGAAAATCATGTCCGTGCATATTTGTTAGAAGCCCGTCTCAAAGACGTAATACAATGATTTACATTGACAGGACATCATTTACTTGAAGGAATCATTCATATACCTCATCAAACCAAACACGTTGCCCAAGAACATAAAGTAGCGTTGTCCTAATTAGCAGATCCAAGAGTCGATGCTCCAACCAAACATAAATTCAGTTTGTAATGGATCCTTAAGACTTAGGATGTGTCACATTATTAGTTCCCTTATAAAATGAGATCCTAATGTCGGAGCTAAAGCAAAGAAAAAGTTCCATTCTCCTAAAGACGACAGCAGACCCAAAATAAGAGCGGTGGTGGTACCGCGAGTTCACACAAGAAAAAGAACAGCCCCAAGAACAAAAGACCCAAGGCATCGTTTAGATTATTGTATTCGGTGTACACGTTAGAAATTTTAGTAAACGTTGCAGCTTTACGAAGGATAACGAAGGGATGCCCTCCGTTCGAAAGAAGCAAGATGGCGAGCACTGAGGCCGACATATTTACCAATGGAAGTCCAGGAGGATTCCATATTGCATCACCGTATTTGCTTCTGAATAAAAAGATTAGTTTTGGTCATGTAATCTTGGTTAGAACAGATCTCCAAAACGCATCCCGAGTCAAAAATTGGTATACGAGTGTTTCTAAGAGAGATTACAATGCAAATAAACTAGCGACTACATAGAACACCACATTAATTTATTTAAAATTGTTTAGGATGAAATTCTGCTATAGATGATAGTTTTGACACGTCAAACAGACATATGTTACAGACAACATATCTATGTTACAGACAACATATCTATTAGGTTGGTCTAAAGTTTCATGATCTGTATGGATATAACATGCATTTATTGATTCCACACACTTTGCTAACAAGATATGAAATAGTCAAAGCTACTAGATTATATATCATCAGCCCTTCATCAGCACTATTTCAGTTAGTTTATTAAATAGTTCTGAAGCACACATTTCTCTTTATTTTGAAGGTAGTCCAAAAAGGTATTTCCGTTTTAAAAATGAGAGAGTGAGGCTTAACTAAAATTTATTGCGTTAAATGGAACTGTAGTAATCCTTGTATGAAGTAGTTGCCTCACCATCTCGAGCATTTCACTTGATATTTAAGATGCTTTATAGAGCACCTGGTGGTCGAGTGGCTAAAAGTGTTCGCCTGAACAGATCACTCACATGCCACCTCTGTCCGCCTGAGTTCGAGCCTCAACTCGATCAGCGTGGATATGTGAGAAAGCTTATCAGCAGTTTCTCGTCGTTCGAAGGGAGCAACATCGGAGCGCCAGCTGTTACATCGATAAGAGTGGAGGAGGGAGCGGGGAAAACATTTGCGGTCATGACTATCAATCAAGACAGAAGTAAAAGACGCGTGGCCATATACAGGTGTAAGCTGTCCGCGGTGATCCACCAACCAACCCGTCGAAACTACAACACCTGTGAAGATAATGCTGTTAAAAATGCAGTAATTAAATACAAACAGCAGCTGGTGTTCTAGTAGGACGGTTCGTCAGCGAGGACCATGCTGGTGAGGGATTGGGTGTACTTTATAGGATGGAACTGGCAGATAAAAGCCGGACTTGCAAGTTAGCAGCCCTGGAGAAGGCGACCTCGAGTTTGAAGAGTATGCACCATGCAGTGAGTGCTCTAAAAGGAACGCACCATGCAGAGAGTGCAGTGCTGCCAGACGAGAAAAAACCTTTGGAATTCGGTGCTGTCTTCACTCCGGAGATCTCCCGACATGGACTCGGTAATGAAAAGGCCGAAAAACCATTCAAATTGCCTGAATGAGTTATACGGTTTTTATTTTGGCTTGAAAGCCGTTTTTTATTATATATTTATATTGTGGCTCAGATTTGATCCTTTTGCTACCGCCATCAAAATTTATTCTGGGTTTATTTATGCGTGATACAAAACGATATACGAGTCACTTTGACTTAGCTAATTGGTATTGTTTCGTAACAGAAGTACACTTTATACACAAAATTCTAACACTGAATGTATTTTATAAGGAAATTTAGTAACTTGTTTGATTTGGTTAATTGTACAGGTAGCTAACACATTATTGGTAATAGGGAATCCCAATAATATAACTGGGTTAAGTTTGACCTTTTAGTAGGCCTTGGCGTTTAAGGTACGTTCCGGTCGACGTTTGGCGTGTCCCTCCGAGCCCCTTTCTTCCTCTGCCTCGGACATCAACTGACGAGTGTGTGTGGACCGATTCCCACTCGTCAAAACTCAGGCATCAGTAGATACAGACTATTTATATGAGTACGTGTTGGGTCCATTCCCACTCATGATAACCTTACACTGGGTCCATTCCCACTCATGACAACCTTCCATTCAGGTCGTTTGGGACTTAATTGTCCCACGACCTGACGGCTAATTAACCAGCACTCATTGAGTACATTAACGCCTGGGGGATGTGGCACAAATTCCTTCCCCCAGGAACAATTAAATATCCTGCTGTGCAGGAACAAAATAGTCGTACATGCACAACACGTGCGAACACGGCTATAATTTAATCAATCAATCACTCAATCAATCAATCTCCACCAATATACTGACCACCATATACAGCCTATCATGTACTGAAAAATGGCGTCAAACCTCATAAGACCCCAAGCCAATAAAATGCTCTACTTTGCGAAACATTTGTGTCCGTACACATAGTGCAATACCTAAGTACTCAATTCAGTGAAATTTTGTTAACTGGCGTCTCCAACGGTCGACTTCTATGGAAGTACACGAATCTACAAGATCTAAGCTTGACTTCTAAGCTTGACTTAGTAAGTCAATCACTAGAGTTGGAGTTCACTCACAAATCCACTCCGGTTGCATTCCCCGTTGATTATGTTAAACCATCATCGACTCAACCAAGAAGAGTAAAATCTCTGCTGTTATTCAAACAAGGACGCACTTTGCGTGGTGTAGTTCTTGGGCAAGGACGATTACAATCGTGTAGACACAAAAACCTGGGGCGCAATCATTTTGATTCTAAGAGAATGTTGTGTTCCAGAACGTACCATTGTGGGAAACTTATATATTCTCCAATTACATATTTTCTACAATTGTACAGGTAATAAAGACAATTGGTTAGAGTTACGTATACGTGTTACACCTGACCAAGGCTGTCTATCACTTATACTTCGCGATCACAATATCGATAGAAGAAATATGACAGACCCTCAATGTTACCGATCTGATAAAGTTATCGAAACGGAACAACAACTGCAAGCTGATATCAAGTTGCTGATCCTTTTTGTGGATTTGTTACCGTGACCACAGTTGGACTTTGTGCTGCTGGAACTGCAACTACGGCGACTATCGTAGGTACCCCAATCGGATTTATTGTCGGAAGTGTATCAATAATAACCAGTGTGGCTGGCGCGCTGGTAAAATATTTTCAATTTGATTACATTAACGAATGCATATTTATTCGGAATTCGTACTATTACTAATATCTTCTCGATTGCTATTGAGGATAAATTAATTAGGTTAGGAGAGTTCCAGATTGTGTTTGCGGAAACGGAAAACCATCGACATTTCCGCGCACAGATACAAAACCGAGACTTTACTGATTCAAACAGGCGGGAAAAATGGAGGAATTGTTAGCCAGTGAATTTTGCTTACATTTACCTGACCAATGGGCAAAATGAAAACACTAGCAGATTTTACTGCCCAAAGCTCGTTCACATTAGAGAATAGTAAGGAGAGTATGTTTTAGAAATATAAGCGGCGACAACAATTACACCTCTTGCACAAAGACAGCATTGGCTGCCACGCAAGTTGCAGCGTTTTGACGATGTTGACGTCGCCGTATACGGGAAGTATACGCGACCTAAGGGTGTAATTATTATATTTCCAGAAATTGATTGTTGTACTTCCAAAACATTAATAACAGTTAAATAGTTTTAGACCATTCTATCTTTCACGCTGTCGTTAGAACCAATTGTATTGCCCCAAAGCGCATACACTCGCGTGTAACGATCTGTGCAAAGTAGCAAAATCATATGGTATTGAAGGTGTTGATCTATCTCAGCTACCAGAATATAAAATGTGAATTATGATAGTACTAGATCGCAGAAGCCACAGGCGGCAGTACCAAGTCAGGGAGACTGAAGCAAAGCAAAATAAAAATCCATGTTGTTGTGTCAATCTGATCAGAATCAGATTTATATTTCCCTACGTGAAGATCTGACAGCGACCGCTTAGGCGAACTATGCTATCATAACCGCTAATTTTACCAAGCAATCAAACTGAGTCATATATGTTCACATTTCTGAGAGTGAGCAGTGTGGCTGAAGAGCATCAATGCGTGCCGAACGATTTGATCCACTTTCAGATTTTTGAAGCTGCATTTCCATGTGCGAATTTAAAGGTCACCAGAGCTTGGCCCCTAAGCGGTTACTGTCAGATCTTCACTTTGGACAGTGGAAACGTGATTTTAATCAGATTGGCTCTTGTGTCGGGCCCTGTGGACCACCACAGCGGGTTCCACCGCTACATTCGCAAGGTGGAAAACAGTAAAGATCTTCAGCGCGTCAAGGACAACCAAATCGCCAACGACGAACGGTTTCTAAACGAAGGTGTAATAGTCTAGAGTAAGGTTCGAACAGACACACAGAAAATATAATGAGTCTGGATACAAACGGCGAGGTCGACGACATGGAGGTCCCTCTGGACGCTGATAATGGAAACGAAAGTAACTGGTATCAATGCCTGTTCCTCTATGTTTAAAAGCCATCTTTTTCTGCCGCCACTGAGTAAACTGACGCCCTACTTTTTGTCCCTGGAGGTACGGAGAGGGTCGTTGAGCCAACGGCGAATGCAGTATTAACGAGAAAATGTTTGAACTAAGCGCCGCTAGCTCCCGTACACTCCATGCTTCCTTCGTACCCACCTCCCGCAAAAGTAAACTGTTGGCCTGGGGATGGTATGTATTTATACCATTTCATTAAGATTTTGATTTTGAAGTGAATTTTTAATTTATTATTTGAATTACTGAATAAATGGTTGCCTTTTGCCATGGCTACTGTGCCCCCCTCCACCAGACCCCACCCAAGCCTCGGCTGTCCCTGTCTGCAAGTTTACGTATTAGTGTGTTCCTTTCCTTGCTTTTATCTCTATACATGTCACTGCCTCAAACAACCGCCTTAATATTTAACCGATTATGAAAACTAAAAACATTGCTCCTAGAATTCATTACGAAACCTGTCACTTGTGCACATAAGATCACGTTAAAGAAAAACAAACTAGAGTTGAAACTTTTCAAAATTTAAAACTAAAATACTCACTAATTCAATTGACTAGGCCCTCCTTCTCTAGCATCTGACAATGTTTTAGAAAAGAGAGTGGTTGTTAATTGGTCTCCAGCGGTGGATTTTATTGAAGTACACGACTCTAAATGAATAACGCTTGACAAAATAAGTCAATCATTAAAATGGGAATGTCAATAAAGTTCTGGAAGAAGTGGCACAAGACATATTCAGATTCCATTTCAAATGGTACTGAGAAAAATGTCACTTAACTTGTTTCTTGACGTTAAACTTTATTGCGATTCTATAGTCTTAAAATAAGTAATACGAAACACTGAGAAGCAACAAGCTTTGTAAGATTCAACAAATAATTTATTTCCCAAGAATACAAAGTGAAAATGTAGAAGAGCAACATACGGTATTACGAATTAAAGACCAAATAATCCTAGAATTACCAACACAAGTCTTAATGAATAAAATTCTGAATAATCTTTAGTGGTATTTCAAATAATTTCCAACGCTAAAGGTGTTGATGTGCCTGTAGTGGCAGGTAGTCCTTAATGTACAAATGTACCAATGGCCTGAACTGTACAGACGTACCTCCAGTCTTTTGTTGAGTCACAGTAATATAATCTAAGGTTTTCTCGTCTGAATTCTCTATAATTCCCAGTTAATGTCAGTAGTGAATGGGGACGATTGGGGGACAATGGGAATTACCATTAAAATACCCCCTGGGACGATTGGGGGACAAGATTTATGGGGGACAATGGAAATTACCATTACAAGACCCTCTGGGACGATTGGGGGACAAAATCCACCCTGGGACGATTGGGGGACAAGATTAATAGGGACAATGGTCCCGGTACTATAGAAACAAAAAGCATTTTAACAGGGGTGGGACTATATAGGGACAAGGGAAATTGAACATAGGAAATGTATAGCGACAATGGATTGGGACTGTCTAGGGACAAGGGAAATTGGAGAGGGGTGACGTCACGGTACTGGACATTGGCAACAATGTTGCAAGAGGCTGACCTCAATCGGGCGGAACAGTGAGGCAAGGGGCTGACCTGAATACGCGTTACTCTAGGGACAAATAGAGACATAGACATAGAGACGTGGTTAGAGACAGGGTTAGAGACATAGACATACATAGATTTATGGGCATAAATCTATCACATAAAAAAATCGACTAAAAATATTTAGGCAAGAGAGAATAGGCATTTTTTCCAGACAGGTCAGGGGCCCTGAAAAGGGCCTTTGGGGTTTATTCTTCTTCTTCTTCTTTTCCACCAGTTCCTTATCTTCTTCACTAAATTTCGTCTTCTTCCTGTTCTTCTTCTCATCCTTTTTCTCCTCGACCTCCTCTTTCTCCCTCTCCTCCTCATTTTTTCCTTTTTTTCATTCTACTCCTCTTTCATTATTGTTTCATTCCATCTTCTAATCTGTTCTTTTTCCTCCTTCTCCTACTTTTCCCGTTTTATCAGGTCTCTTAGCCTTTCCTTCGCCTTCTTGAAATTATTAATCTCCATTTTGACTCGGTGGGGACTATTAGAGCCATACTCCATTCTCGCAAGCATCTCCTCCACCATTCCCAGATCACACACTATCCCTTGCAACGTCATCATCTTGTCCATGTGGTTAGAAGCCATCTTCGTTCATTCAATGTTGAATGGCGCGAATGACGAACGCTATACCTTATATAGCTCAAACACGGACGTGAAGGAAAAATTCCCCCCTCACCAATCACCAACTACCCATATCACATACCAAACAACCCGATAGTGATTTGGGTGCTAACCTAAAATAAATTTTTGCACAAAACAACACACTAATACTAACAAAACTAACTATACTTTCTGTCAATACATAGTGGAGATGGCAAGATCTACAATCACTTCAGCAAAGGAGTTAGTATTTATAGTCACACTACTCCACATTCACACAAAACGAACACTCGTAAGTGTAGGAACAAGGGTGTTAGTTAAGGAAAAAAAGACTCACACACACACGTACGCGCACGCACACAAACACAAACACAAATACACGCACACACATACGCGCACGCACACACACATACACACACAAACACTAATATATTTTGGCAACATGATCAGTCTCTCTTTTCTAGAGATCTGGTTAGCCCTGAGAAGGGCTGTTGTTTGAACTCCAGATGCACCTGATTAATGGTGACACCTCCCAGGCCGGGCACCACAGACACAACGTCGACTCCAATCGTTGTCCCAATTTAATGTTGTGGTTGGAAGCGCAGAGTGGCTTTGATTGGCTTCACTATCCCATTCCTTCGTTTGAGGGATAGTGAAGACTTGTTTTTGTCTCCATCGTCTATTCTGCACCCTTGGATGTTATGTTTGCTGAGACTCCCACTCTTGTCTTTTCCTCTCCAACTCCGCGTCCTAATTTTCTATCTGGGGAACCACGGGTCTTGGTGGTGGTGGTAGTGGCTGTGGTGCTTGTCGCTGGAGCGGTGTCCTCACCATGGGCTTGACTTCGCTGGTCTGTCTCTTGATGAGGTGAGGTAAGATAGGCCTTTTCTTTTGCTCCTCTTCTTTCTTTTTTCTCTTCTCCTCCTTCTCTTCTATTTTTGCACTTTCTTTTATGGCCTCCATAGCTAGCTCATCCAGCAGACGCCGGGCATACCCCAGGTGTATCTGGAGTTCTAAAAGTTTGGCAATCCTACTCATTTTCTTTAATCTTGATACATCCACGATGAGTGGCCAGACAGATGAACGCCTTGCTTTAAGTCCCTCAAGTACGGACGTGAAGGAAAACACCCACTTACACAAAAACTAACAATACCCACACCACCACCAAAACATGGAACGCGCGGACCTAAAAGAAACATCCACGTTCAATTTTAACCTACACACACATTTTATTATCATCCATATATACAACCATACAACACACACACACAAAAACTATCATACAAACCAGGGAAACGAAGTGTTTATAGGAACACTTCTAACCTATCACTTACACACACACACACACACACACACACACACACACACACACACACACACACACACACACACACACACACACACACACACACACACACACACACTATTGCAAGCCAGGGAAAGGAAATGTTTATAGGCACACTTCTAACCCATCACTTACAAACACACACACAAACACTATCTTAAAAGCCAGGGAAACGAAATTTGTATTGGTACACTTCTATTTCTTACCTATAGAGAAACACAAATACACAAATTTTTGGCAATTTGACTACTATCTCTTCTAGATTTTTCGGGTAGCCCTGAAAAGGGCTGTTTTGTTTGGGGTTGTGGCAGTCTCCTATCATCTAAGATTTCGTCCCCGTCTGGCTGCAGGCTTTCCCACAGGATAGGGTCTGCTTCTTGGGAAAGAGAAGGAGTACTCCTTAGTGTCTACTCTACAGTCCACAAAGCCTCTGTCTGGCTCCTGCAGCTGTTGCTGCTCTCTCTGCTGATTCTGAAGTCTACTTTTTGGTCCATTCTTCTTGCTCCATTTTATTTCTCCTCTGAAGAGCTCTTCTATCAGGTCTTGTGCCACTTTTAACATCCTGACAATTTCAGTCTCTTCAGGCCTTGGCATCAGGTTTTGCTTGACACGATGCAAATGGAGGTGTGCTTCTTTCAGCTTTGCTAGTTTTGAAGACATCTTTACGAGTTGACGAGCCAACAGTGGATGGTCAGACTGGAGACCGCTGCCATTAATATGTCTCAAGCGCGGACGAGATAGAAAACATCCCTATGGTTTTTTTGGTAGGAACGCTTTAGTTCATCTCATGGTGAGGGATAGAGAGAAATCAAAGAGCATAGATATATAGTGATAAAAAAAATTTTAAAACAAACCACCAACAATAATTTTTGATAACATTTTTATTCAAACAACAAACAATAACATCAATACATTTTCAAATAAAAAAATTTTCATAAGGTTGACAACGTTGTGAAGTCAAATGAGACTTCCACTGATGGAGGTCATTTGGCCATTGATGTACACTACGTGTCCTAGTTAAAGACGAGAGATATATATAATGGTCACAAAAGCATCTATCTACTTTTTCATCGTTTCTAGAAGAGTCACGATCAAAATAAGTCACTAAATGTTCTGAGGGATATCCAAGACTGTGCTGATGAAGAAAATACACACAATATTCTCCACACACCATGCAATCTGTGCCTTGTAATTTCACATTATTGAATCGTGTCGTCTGGGCATTTCTTCTCATAAAGTCGATGATGTTGTCTTCCAAAGGCGGTAATCCATACGAATCAAAATACTCCACACAGGGTAAGTAGACGGCTACCCAGTGGGTTCCTGGGAGATGACTGTCGTCCGTGTTGATGACATAAGCTTGATGGTCTTTAGGTTTCCGATCATCTTAGCGCACACGACAGGATTCCATGATGCGCTGTACGAACTGTTTTTCAAAAGGTAATAAAATTCGCAGGTATCCATTTTGTTTTGTTTTTTCTTTTTTCTCCACAGGTAATGATAAGTCATCAATTCAATCCTGACCTGTTACTTGAAAACCTGTCAAGTAATCGTCTCTTCGCTGCGTCTCCGTAGTCTGGGCCAAGAGAGATTGGATGCGACGGATCTCCAGAGCAGTCAATGGAGGGGAAGAATGATCACGCAAGTCTTTATACCACTGATGCAGCACTGCTTCTTCCGAGATAAGACCCCAAGCGTCATCCAGATACTCGTCCAATTTTTCTTCTTGGCTCATCATCAGACATTGATCGTGTTGAATTTGACTGGGATGATCGTTTTGAAATCCATGCAATGTTTCTTGTTCAACCCTGTAATTGTGTCTGCCAGGTGTTTGGCAAAACAGAAGACTAAATGTTGTTCTTGTTCTGGATATCTGAACATTGCCATCACCTCTTCGTCTTTGACTTTTGGTTCTGCTTCCAAGAATCCTCACATTCCATTTCCAAAGAGGCTCCACCATTCAAAGAGGGATAAGAGTCTTCCATAGCATCTAATAGTCTAGAATGACTTCTCTCAAACTGTTGATTTCTAGAGTGTTGTCGGATTCGGCATACAAGAGCTTCTGCGAACTGAAGTTCCACAGGCAGTTGACCAGATTTTATAGGGTAGAAATGTCTCTGGTCGCTGTCTTGGTCTGGAGTGAAATCAAAGGCCCACAAAGCATAGCCTCATGCATAATCGTCGTACGAAATGCCATGGCTGTTGTTGGTCACTAACTGTCCCATGGCTTCGTACAGGGACAAGTACGATCTGAAGTAATTGTTCTTGGTAAACTTAGGTTCGAAGGGTCTGGTACACAAGCTTTTGCCATCTCGACTGACTTGATCTTGGACACTCTTTAGTGCTTAAATTGGAAAGGATTGGCTCCGATGAGGGCTTCGTTGCTCACGATACAAATGATTAAACGTTTGAGTAACTGTCCTTTGAACAGATGATCTTCGATCTTGGATAGGAGTCCAGCAGCAATGGTAAAGGTTTTACTTTCACGCGTCGTATCAGATACTTGGCGGTCTTTCTGCTCAAAGAGTTACTGATGTCGTTTCCCACTTTAGGAAACACTTCCGCGCGTCGCAAGTACAGCCTGGCTTCTTGGATGATGGTTTTGTGTTCGTTAGCATGGGCCATCAAATGGAAAAGGGTACTACTGCGATTCAGTCTCAGGCGGATATCCACACCGTTCAGCAGATACCTTTCTTGCAACCACATGTCAAAATGCAAATGATCGATCAATTCAAAACTACGTCCTTGCAGGATTTTCTTTCGACGGTCGTTAAAACCCACATTGTAAGGATCGTCAGCTGCTGTCACGGCTGCGTCGTTAAACTTGTCCTCGCTCGCTGTGTCAGGTTTCCATACGACGCAAGAATCCAGATGAGTGTTCTTGGGATCTTTTCCGGACGTCAAGAGATTTTCGAGGTACACTCGGTAAGGGTAAGTATCCATGCTGCTGCTGACTACTTTGTTATTCAAGCACAAATCCACTTCGATAAACAAGGAATGCATGAAATTGTTGACGGGAGCTACTCTAGCATCGGCTCCGGGAGAGCTGTCGTCCGTTTTGATCACTTTGACGTTCAGGTACAAGTAACTACTATTCAGGTCGATGTAATCTTCGGGCTGTCCTTTGATTTCAAATTCGATGGGGTCTGAGGTCGTCAAAGAGGAGATGGAATGAAATTCTACCCATTGGGATTCTTGCATCGTCATCATAGTGGGTGGCATGGCAAATAGATCCAGTTCTGACTTGGAACATTCGCAATACTCTCGGTGTATAAATTTTTATCTGTTATTTAATAATCAAAAACGTCAAATTCTCGGACGGTTCTTCTTTTCTTGGTCTTTCTAGCTCTGTGCGTGTGACGTCCTCTGAAGGGGTGTCTTCGTTGTCTCATTCTGCCTTGTCCTTGCTGTGTTGTCAGGGAATGACTGACTGGGCAGCGTCAAATGCATTTATAGGAGTTTCTCGTCGGCTCAGAATGTCTTTCCCAGTTTGAAGCAAGACATTTTTGTCTGCTGTCAAGAAGACTTCTTTGGGGTTTTGTTTGTCGATGATGACATTTTGGAGAAATTCTATGCCTTACGTCAAAGCGACATCTTTCAAGCGTGCAACCCTCGTGTCACCATCGGTTTCAAAACAGGAGCCACCGCACGAGCCGCCGATTTGAACATATCTCCTAAACCATGTCCTCGCTGTCGTGCGACTCCTCGGTACACAGGATATATGATTTACAAGTCGTTAGAAAATCGTTTTCAAGAATGGAGTTTCACTGTGACTGTCCCTTTGGAGAATGGAATATTTTGTCGCAGATCTCCTTTTTTACCAATGTTGACACTGTATAAATACGACTTCTGACGGGCAAATAGTGAGGATGAAACACATTCGAGGTGAACGTAATAGATGTTTCTACCTTCCTCGTCAATGGTCGTGGCAGAATCAGCTTTGAAATAAATGACTCGCAGTAACGATGCGGAGGTGTGTCCAACCACGTTGTACTCCACCACATCAGAGTACACAAAGATCAAATTTAATCCTTCGTTCAGTTCTACTGTGTGACAAAAAAACTTAGCAAAATTCAAGTTGTTGGTGAAGGGTGGTATGAGTGAATCCTGACCATCTTGAGATCTCCGCCCAAAATGTCAAACAATTCAGGACAAAATGTAATGGACAACGTTCTGGCATTCAAAAATTTTATCAGTAGGCGACAAGCCTCTTTATGGTACTCGATGGTCACACTTCGTTTCGTTTTGTCCAAGGCTTTGCCAAACAGCGCATTGAATTTGGAAGCAATCGTGTCCACCAGATGTTGACCGCTAAAATAATAGCCTGCAGAAATTTTCAACATATAGATGTACCGTGGAGTATCGGGAGACACTGGTCGTTTCACAGAAGAATCTACAGTTTCGTTTTCATTCCAGTATTGTTGCTCTTGATCGTTCAGGACATCGATTTTCAGTGATGTTTTTGATTTGTTTAGGGTGAATCATTTCAACCAAAGCCACTTCCCAATGGGCTTCTTGATCCAATTGGATGGCCTGAGGTAATTTGGCCTTGAAACAGCACAAAGTATTGTGGGAAAACGCATCCATGGAACTGTCACTCGGTAAAGTTAAGTAAAATTGGTTATTCATAATTCCAGAGTTCTGCTGTCCGAGGGATCCCTCGAGGTCAGAGGAGTATCTAAAAGAGGATTAATGTTGTTTTGGTGGTGACTGCTCGGGGGGTGACTGACGTTGATCGCAAAACTCCCGTTGTTACCGTTAGAGCATTTCAGGGAAGGATTGGGGAGAAGATAACCGATGCAACTGCTCAGTAAAATGGTCCACAATTGTTTGTCTCCTTGTTGCAAACTCAGATTCGCAATGGCAGCACCGACACTACAAACATTTTACAGAAAAGGACGATTTGCATTTTAGGCACACATTCTCCACACCACACCCACAGGCGTTGCTTTTGTAGATCTTGTAAGGAAGAACTCGGAGAAAGAGTGGTCACTATTGTGGTTTAGGCTGTGTTGAAGGGCATGATGGTCACTTCTTTTTATAGTCGATGACTTGCGAAGCGTCCATCCAAGAATCAAAAATGGGAAGATATCCTTTCCAACGTACTTTGACTTCTTTGACACTTCGTTTTCCCACTTTACGAGTTCTTCGATCGAGAAGCTTTCGATGTCGTACACTTCGTCTTCTCTTTGGTCACTCGTTGTAACTCGGACAAGTAAAACGTTCCTTTTAACACTTTCCCGTTCATGCCTTTCAGGATGACGGCCACGCACCTACACTTTCCTTTTTCACTTCTTGTTTTCCTTTTTTCTTTTCACTTTTGTCGAAGGAGGAGTTGACATCATCTTTTTAACCCAAGCTTTGAGTTCTTCTCGTTGGGGTGTGGGGGAAGGGGTCAACAAGGACGCTGGAATCTTACTAGGGATGGGAGCCACTGATGGTATTTGAAAGACTTCTCGTGCCTTTCTTTCTCAGGCAACCGTGGGGCTGAGTCTGTCTTGGTCACTGGGGATGGTGGTGGTGATGGACTTTTCATCAGGGTCTTAAAATCTTTCAGAGTCGGTTGAGCTGTTTCGTCTAAAGCTTTCTGGTGAAAGAGTTGAAGTCGCTGAAACACTTGACCGTACCATTGCGATTCTTCCGTTTCTGACAAATCGCTGCGATTCATCAACGATTGCAGTTCGTGTTGTAACTGGGACATCTCTTGAATTCCGTTCATCGTTTGTAAAGCACTAAAGTCAGTTTTCGTCCTTCCATCAGATTACAAAGGTCACGTCTGAGATCTTTTCACCCCAGAGACCCCTTTGATCGTCTTGATCCTTTTTTATTTTTGACCCGTCCCATGTGAAGCAGCTGCTCCCATGAGTCCTGTAATCAGTGGTCCCAATACTCCTCTGACAACTGGTCCTAACAGCAGGTGCACAAATCCTCCGCGTTATGCCAACATTTTTTTTTTTACGGATGGGTATTTTCTTTTGGACCATCTGGCGAAGAACGTTTCGATGTTTGGCTAAGCATTCTTTCAGATGTTGAGACAAAGGTATCGTTCCTTTCAAGACATTCAGGCAACATTCCCCCTTCGGTATTGACGACGTCTTTGGAGGCGGCTTGAATGATTTGTTTTCGCATGGGTGGAGGGGCTTTGGACAGAATCGACAACACGTCCCAATGTTAGGCTAAACGAGGAGGCAGTCCTTTCCTTTTCTTTCCTTTGTGGGTAGAAGAGGGGTGGCTTGTGGGGGTGACATCTTTGTCTGTTCCGGAGCACACACAAAAAGTACACTGACGTTGATGCCTTGGCACACGTCCTTTTGTCTTATTTTTATTTTGAAGTAGTATTTTTGGAGTAATTGGTAGAGTGTGTGACCGGTCTGTTTGACGACCTCTTTGACTATCGCATCATCGCCATAAAGAGAAAATCCTTCCCTTTGACTCCTCCTCTTTTTCCTTGGACGATGGGATCTTTTCTGGGGTAGACGTCGATGCTTGGGTAATCGTTTTCCCGGATGCGGGGTCAAACGAAGAGACTGTCCTATTTTTCCTTTTCCATTTTGGACAGGAGAACGACGATGGTGACGGTATGCATTTCTGGCAGGTGACATCTTTTTGCTTTCAGGAGCACGAAAACACTGATACCCATCGTTTGCCCAGGTCTTTTTTTATAGTGGAATGCGTCGCCACTTATTGTCGGTCCGTCGGATCAACTTTATGACAGGCATCACTCGACGTTGAGGGGTTCGCAATGGGCTAAATGGGGACAGTTCTTGCTTGGATAAATCCAGTAAACTCTATAACATACCCCATCTCTCTTGGACTTTGATTTTAGGGGCAGGTACTTTGTTAGCAGCTGCCGCTGCGGCTAAACAGGAGGAGGATGTCACCGACGGAGGAGAACTTCATGGAGACACGGGTTTCCATGTTTTGACGGGTATCAAAATGGATTTGGCTGGCATCACTAGCAACGGTGAAGTGGAGGAACCTGAGGCTACAGAAGACGCGGTCACCGCCGTCGCAGGTCGTGGTTTGGGATGTAAGGTTGCGTCCGGGTCGTAGTACCTCTCTTGCGGAAAGAAGCTGTTTTCTGGGGTCTTTTCTTGGGACTTTTCTTTTTCTGAGGACTTTTATTTTTCTGGGCCTTTTCTTTTTCTGGGGTTATGACCTGGTCTTGACACCACTGCTCATTTTCTTCTTGGCTCGTTTGGGTCGGGGCGTGGCTTTCTTCTTGGGGATGACTTTTGGGGCAATGTGATCCAATTTTAAGAGGGAGCGAATGATGACACATCCTACAGAACCCCTACCTCCAGGTTTCAATACGATTTGCTTTTTGGCTTGAGTGTCGATGCAGGGATCTGTCAGTTGCGTCAAGGCTACTTTGTTTCTCTCAAGAAAGCGTTTTGTTTGATGTGGGATGTGAATGATGCTTTGAAATAATTAACGTGCTGTCACCGTAAACCATCGTAAGACTTCACTGAGGCTGGCTTCTAAGACATGAGCACGTATTTGTGGATTTTTTTTCGCGACTGATGCCGTACAAGGCACGAATCAATTTGAAGGGAAATTCATGTTGACGATGTGTGAGACAGACCAAAAGTGTACACGACAGGCCTTCCGTCTTGGCACCAGTGGTGAAATAGATGAGTACGAAATCGCAAATAATCGGGGGTAGTGGGTTTTAAATCCACGAGTAAATAGGCGTGAGGGGTTTGAGTGGCATCGTCGTACGCATGTGTCAGCCAAGGAGTTCCTAACTGTTTAGCTAACACTTGCACTTGCGATTTATCTCTAGGGCTTTTAAACAAGACCACGTAATGAGCAATGAAACTGATGGTGCGATGGGCTTTACTTTGTTGAAACAAATCTTGGGTGATGTAAATGACACTGGCTTTACGATGATGCTCTTTGAGCGTAAACCACAGTTTAATTTCTTCTTCGTCTTCTCCTAACATGTCGTCGAAGATGACCAGATTGGTTGGACTGGGGTCAGACACGATCCCGTCGTCTTCGCGAGGAATGCCTTCTACAAACATATTGGAATCGCCTTGACTTTCTCGCAGGAGGCTGTACGCCGATTGCCACTCTTTGTAACACCATACGATGCGTTGAGGTGGACGGTGGATCAAGTGACTTTTATGTTCGATCAAACGTTTGACAAATTCAGTTTTGCCTGAGCCGCTAGGTCCAGCAATTAACATGTTAAAGGGATGGTGAAGATTCAAGGCCTCCCAACTAGCATGATCTAACTTTTCGTCGGTGACTTTGAAAGTGGAGGAAGAGGGAGCAGAGACAGCAGAGGTAGTCATAGTGCAGGGGATTTCACTTTTGAAACGAACACAGATAAGACAAGAGTTTTTATACTGTTTCAGGACTCTTGTATTTCAAAATAGTTTTTAAATTAAACACTAAAGACAAAAATACATAAAAGTCAAATGGTTAAGTACATCGATAAAATATACATCAAAACGATCAAAGTGGAATATAAACAAGTCACTGTATAACATTTTTTGTAACGAAGGTGTGGTGTCCTAGGGACACTGGGTAATGTTCTTAAAGTCTCTACACTTGACATCACAGTCACACAGAGGTCCTCCCGGAATTGCCTTTCGGGGGTGTCCATGTCAATGACAGTCCTGTCCTGAATGGGGTGGTTTTCCTCGGTGTCGGGTTCTTCTTCTGACACTGCGGCTACCATAGGTTTAATAGTTACTTTTTTCACTGGACGTTGGAATTTATGATCAGAAATCTTTGGCATAGTTTTCCACTTCTTTTGTCCAAGCTTCGAAACCAAACCTTTTCCAGTCACGTACATCGTGCCAGTGAGGGTTTAAGTCACAAGTTACACACACATCTTCGTAAACATCTTCAGTGACTAAAAGTTGACGAATCTTTTTTTTTCCGCCGAGGTAGAGAAGTACCGAGATGAACGCGCAAGGCTTTTAACAGTATGAGTCTCTCGTGTATATTTAAAGGTACCACCCTCATGTTTTAATGGTTGGTGCTGTTCGTAAAAAGTCCACAAGGAATCGGCCGGTAAACGAAATCCCAGAAAGGAAGACACTAAGACACACATCACACTACGACCCCAATTCAATGGACACAGTTTTAGTAATAAGTGTTGGTAATCCTCCACCGTCTGAATACTGTCATTGACATCCTTCCAGTTTATATGTTGTATCACAAATGATAAAGGTCGTGACATGGTAGCAATTTTTTTTTAGCTTCTTTTGTTGAAGGTATTAAATTTACTTTTTGAACAGAAGCGGTTTTATTTCAGTACCGTACCAAAACTGGTTAGTTACTAACCACACGTCCACACGTCGCACAGAACTTTCCTCTTGAACCAAGATTTGTTCGTGTAAAAGAAGTTGGTAATCTTCTAACTCTTCTGTTGGAATTCTATGTATTATGGTCACCTTGTAAGTAGAATGAGTGGCATCCAAAACTTTATGAATCTCACGTGATTCATCAATATCTGACCATAGGAACACTTTGAAATGAATTAATCCTCTGATACCATTCAGATACCAGTGGTGCCAACATTGGTGACATAAAGGATGCAATTGTTTCTTGCGTTTGACTTGTATTATGACAAACTCTTGGTAAATGCGTTCTCTCAACTCCACAGGCAAACTTGTTAAGTATCCATGAAAAGATTACTGAGGTCATCCCACTAAAGGTAGGCAGTGACAATGCGAAGACCATCGAGCATGTTCCAGTTAAGCAGAGTCTTTCTGCTTCCACTCGGTGAGTGACACACCACAACCGAAGCACTTGACTTTATCACCTTCGCCCAAGTAAATAAATCCGGCTCTGGCTAAATCTTCGAGGGTAGGTCCTCCCAGATATTTAGGCCACTTTTCTTGGAAGTTTTGGAATCGACTTTCAAAGGCGCAGTATTCAGACAAATGCACAGGGAACGAATATTCTTCTTTCACAGGTTCATTTCGATGAGGGTACGGTGAAACCCGCGGCAATTTGCTCAGGCATGGATGACATCCGAAGGGTGGTAGCCGCATGGTTTCACGTTGAGGATGAAAACCAGTAAAGAGTCCACGATAACGAGTGGAATCGCTTTCGCATCCATCAGGTTTGACACGTACAGCATCACTATCCATGGTAGGTATTGTAGCAGTGATGCCGAAGTTCCCATAATGTTGTGCTGAATCTCTGAGGTCACAGCGAACTCCATCCCTGCAATCGCAAGGCACAGAAATGCACTCCACTTGAGAATCACTGAACTTGAATTGTGTCTATTTGAAAGGATTCATCTTTCTCGCTAGGTGTTTGTAGTTACAATGAACTATCGGTCTTGAACGTTTTCCCTTTTTATATGCTCACCAATATCGATGTGTCCGTAAGGTAAAGTGAAGTGGTTGGGAAGCCGTACTCGCTTCTGGTACATGATTTGATACAGTTTTTCCAAAGGTCGACTGACGATTTTGTGTGTTGCTAAACGTACAGTCTTGTGTGGTTCGTAGGTAGTCACTTTAAAATGTTGATCCTGTCCAGACTGCAAGGCTTCTTTTGATATCCCGAAGTTCAGCACTGGCTGGTGTGATAACTGAGAGTCAATCATTTTACTTTACACTCGGTGTACACTTCTCCTTCTGTGTTACTATATTCGTAGCCGTAATTTTTAGGACCGCCACTAGCAAAACTTAGAATCTTGTCGTCGAGGTGCTTGTCCGTCCAGGCTCCTAAACGGTCTCCTTCGATGTCAGGGTGCCGGTGACCCAGGCGATCGATATAGATGCAACTGTCCGTATCAAAATACAGCACACGATCTCCTAACAGTTCTAAAGCTTCGTACAATTTTAAGCGAGCATGGGCCATCAAGGAGGCTGCAATGATGACATTTCCAAATTCGTCAGCCTGTACAAGGTCCAGTTCTTCTTCGTAATTGATCAGGATCAAGTCTTCACGATGGACGTCCAATTGTTTCGTGTATTTGGCTTTGTCGTGAATCATCTGAAAGTAGCGGGAAGGTTCTGTCAAATACTCTGTCTTGGGTAAACACGGTCATTCTGCTATTTGGCCCCACAAGCAATTTAACATCACTTTGGCATACGGTCGTCGACCTTCATTTTTCTTGATGTAATATAAAGTGATGCCTTCCTGCTCAAAGTATCGCTCTTTCAATTTTCTTTTGGATAGCCACTTGTTTCTTGTTTCAGTTTCAAAAAGGCGTCCATTTAGTCTGCGAAATTGTCTTTCTGAGTCTCGTCACCCTTGTGGTATTGTTCTGTCTTGGGAAAGTGTTAAATTTAATACACTTCTAACAATTGGTAACCCATGGTCCAGAGCTTTGAACAATTCCACTCTGACCCACGTTCCTGTCAAGTCGCGTTCTTCCTGAGTGTGCTGACAAGGTTGGTCCTGGTTGCACGTTTCGGCACAAGTACGGCGCAAGGGAAACATCGGTTTTCCTTGACAATGGTAAGGTAAAATGGGATGGTACAAGTCCGTGTGAGGCAAGACTTTCCATTTAATCAATCCTTCGTATTGTCGAATGTTGTCAAGGTCAATGTGCTCAGCCAGCAATTGTGGGGGCCCTGCGTTAAAATGACAATATTTACACACGTAAGGATACAGTGAACACACGCCTAGGTATTTGATTTCTTCTCCTTTTTCTTCGTCAGCGTGGTACAACAAACACGTGGCATTCGTCCGTCCTCCATACAAACTATCCAGCGGGTTGAGAGGGTCCACTAACTTGTAACTTTCCACGATGCGCTTAAATTCGGGATGGGTTTTCAAACAGTGATCGTACTCTTGTTCCCACATTTCCACGACTTGGTATCCTTGCTGTTCAAACTTGAAGCGTCGCTGGCAAGTGCCTCGTATAAGTCTTCCATTGTACATTGTAAAAACAACCGTTAAAATCGTACACGATGCTAGGGTTTTCTAAGTCCCAGCCATCCACGGAATACGTTCCTATGGTCTTTTCACCTCCTTCGTTTCTGGCATGTTGAATCCATTTGTCTTCCTTGTCACACAAGTAATGTTACCAGAATAGGGTTTTGACCGAGTATTGACGTTTGACAAAGTTCGTCATTTGAGGGCCTATGACAGCCAGGGTCTTCTCGGGCATGAATCGTTTGCGGTAAACCAAGGAACACGCTTTGGCAATGGTGCAGGCTTCTTTCAAAGGATCAATCCCTTCGTGCTTCATAAACAATTCTCGAAATTTTCCACAGCATAGCCGTAAAATGTCCACGTCGGAATGACAATACTTTAACATTTCTTCCTGAAAGTCGAAGGGGTCCGAGGCGTGAGTGTGGTACCAAGCGTAGAAAGCATCTCGTTGTTCGGTACGCATGTAGTCAGGGTCGTAGTAGTGAGCATCAGGCAAATGGGGTAGATCGGTATGTTGATTGACTTCGGTATTGAAAAAGTGCGGAAAATAACCTTTGGCCATTTCTGTCATTCCAAATGTTTTAGGTATTCGCCACAAAGGCATGGCCAAGTAATTCATCGAATCTTTAAACTGCACTTGTCCCACTTGCATGGAAATGATTTTGGCTCCGTTTAAAGTCACTTTAGGACGTTCGGCACTTTGTTCCGTATAATATTTCAGAAGAAATTGTCCATCGTATCTCGAGAAATTGTTAGCCACGAACAAGGCCTACTCCTGGGCCTGCTACTGTCGATGATTTGGTAGAAATCACTATTGTTGGCATCTCAGGCGTAGTGGAAGTATAAACGGGGTTGAACTATTTGGCTCGGGAAGGTCTTTTTCTCTTGGGTCGTATTAAAGAAGTCTAATACATTTCTCTTAGACTCCTTAACTCTGTTGAAATGTCTAAGAGTACCGTCACCGTTTGACTTTCACTGTCCTCCTTCTCTCCTAGACCTTGCTTCTTCTCTGATTCTTCTTCTTCCTGTCGTTTTCTTCTTTGTTGTTGTTCTTCTTCTCGCTGTTGCTGTTGAATGAGAAAGGCTTGTTCTGCTTTTTTCTGCTGTTACAAAAATTTCTCCAATTCTTCTTTCTGCCTCTGTTTAAAGTCCTCGACGTACGCTAAGAAAGGAGAAAGCGGCAAAAGGTTATGCTACCGGAACAATTCTTGTGAAGAGAGAAAATCCGCTAAATCCCAATTAAAATCGTTCTCTTCTGGAAGTAGGACTGTGGTTCTTTTAGTAGCCGCTGCTATGCTATCACTCCTCGTCTCCACGGCCGGTGCACCCCAATTCATTGTCTTTGTAGTTTCCGTCATGTTCTAACAATGTCGCATTGATTCACTGCGCACCTATATAAGGAATGTGACGTCACAGTCAGCTCTCTTCGGATTGGAAGACAGACTCCACACTCTGACTGAATTTTGTAACGTGTCTTAAGATTGGTGAAACAACTCAATCCGTTTCGATCCGCTCTTCTACTATAAATAACCGCGGTTCACCTCATTCCATTCACCTTCTCGTCACAGGATGTGGACTAACGTAGAATCGTCTACGCTCCTATCGTCGATGCTGTTCAACCCGGACTATCCCATGTATGTCAAATCATCATGGGCAATTACCAAAATCACAGAGACGGCCCTTTGGAAACGAAGGATCTATGTGGAGAGACAAGGTTGTCTGAAGCGAGTCTTAATCTACGATCCAGAGGTCAGACGAAGTTTGAGGAAGAGAAGAAGATCCGTGCGATGCCCTCTATGTTAACTGAATAGTGTTAACAAAAAAAAAAAAAAAAAAAAAAAAACGTAGGCTCATTTCAGGGCCTCTCACTTGTCTCGAAAAGATGCCTATTCTCTCTAGCCGAAAACGTTTTTTAGTTGATTTTTTGGTGTGATAGATTTATGTCCATAAATCTCTGTATGTCTATGTCTATAACACGTCTCTATGTCTATGTCTCTATTTGTCCCCAGAGTAATGCGTATTCAGGTCAGCCCCTTGCCACACTGTTCTGCCCGATTGAGGTCAGCCACTTGCAACATTGTTGACAGTGTCCAGTACCATGACGTCACCCCTCTCCAATTTCCCTTGTCCCTAGACTGTCCCAATCCATTGTCGCTATACATTTCCTATGTTCAATTTCCCTTGTCCCTACATAATCTCACCCCTGTTAAAATGTTTTTTGTCTCTATAGTACCGGGACCATTGTCCCTATTAATCTTGTTCCCCAATCATCCCAGGGTTTATTTTGACTCAGACCAAGATAAATATGTTTACTTACAATGATAATGATCCTAATATTAAACCCACACTCATAGAGAAAATATTAGCTATGTATTGGTTGTTTACAGACTTTAAAAAAAATCAATGAATCTGGTCAGGTGGACAATGAACTTGATTTTGGACAAGGTACGCTACAAAATAAAATTTTTCGTAACCCATAGCATATAATAAATAAATAAGTTAATAAAAACAACTAACAAACAACACAAATCAAATACACAACTCACTGAATTCTAAGAGAACAAATGAATCGTTAGAATTTATTTGTGAATTAGAAGTTAAAGTATAATTTTTGGCATAATCTTCTCCAGCTGCCATAATTTAGATGCTTCCCCCAATCCCCCCCCCCCCTTACAGTTATATAAAGCGGTGTAACAAAAGACTTAAATATTTGTCAACTTGCACAATAAAAAGGAAAGGAAGAGAAGAATAGGATGATCAGAGTAAGTAAAGTAAATTCGAAATTACAGACGGAGGGAGAAAAAAGGGATATGCGACATTCACTCACATGAAGATTCGCGTATTCATGTTTTGACTGCATTCGACAATTTAGACATATAGTTTGCCGTTTTGTTTTTTATTTCGTTTTAAATGTACATTTTACAACCTATATTATCTTCCTACTGTAGGCAGAGTTTTGGTCTCATTTCGGACAGAGTGGTATTGTAGCAGAATTGCACAAAAGTGTACTTCTAGACTGATGCTACAACGTTTAAAATCTTTTCGATTGCGTTTTATCCATGCCATTGGCACCATACGTCAGTCTGACCGATAAACATAACTCTTTGATGTCTATAGTTCAAAATTATTACGATGATGGAACAAATAGCAGCTAATTATCCAAGGGATTATCAGGTCCTGTTAACTTTACATTTTGGCTTGTTTTTCTGCAAGGTTTCAACTCTGCATGAGGTGTGACAACAACTTACTATCAGATTTAGTATAATAGAAATATATAGTAAGATCACAGACATTGTTGTCGACGCGAATTCCAGTTTACACATACACACCTGATGTGTGTGCTAAATGCGTTTACACGCTGAAGTTCATCGATACCACATTAAAAGCTAGTAAAACCATTGACCACAAATTTTATTTTTGAAGACAAAGCAAGATAAGTTTTGTCCGAAACGTTCCGTTTGAGACATTAAACTGTTTCCTGTGTTTGACACATGCTATGTTACAAAATAAATTCGTTTCATGTATAAAGAAGTTACATTTTGCCATTATCACCTATCCATTTAAAATGAACGTAAGATGCAGTTTTCATTTTGGTTCTATTTCCGCGGAGAAAAGTTTTGAAAATGTAATCAACCCATATTAGGCTTACACGCCCCTCTTATCCGTTGATGTGTTTGGAAATGGAAAAAAGACAGAAAAAAGACAGCAAAAACGAAAGAAAAACAAGGTAAATATGGTCGAGATGTATGTTAAGGCGTGGTAATCACGTGCTCAACACTGGTTGGTTAAACGCTTCGCACAATACTAGCCAACCAGAAAACAGTAGGTTCTATTAGTTGGCCACAGTTAACTAAGAACTCTTCCAGTAATAGAATTCACACGTTCATCTCTATATGCAGAAATATGCACTACATTTCGCGATTAATTATCATCCAACAGCCGTTCCCACACAAACATTTGTCGTAAAATTAGCATTTCAGTCAAATTAGAAGTATATTGAATAACAGAAATTCGCCCCGAGACATTCCAGCTTTAGCAACGAAACGTTAGGCTTATTCGTTCGCATTGCATATACCTGTAAATGAACGTATGTGTTATGAATTGCATATCGATACAGATGCCATTATAGCATGTATTACCAGTAGATTTAATAGTATCTTTAGTTATTTCTCTGCAAACCGTGCAATATAGATCTAGCTTTAAAAAATGACATACAACCAGCGATTTTTGTATGTTAGTATTCTAAATAGCGAAATTATAAACAAACTTGAATTCATCAAAAGTGGTTTAGTTTTCAATCTGTGATTTGACCCATAGAGGTCATATCCTTGAAATTCTTGCGATCGACACCCTTGAACCGCGTACACCGTGGCTGGGTATGAAAAGGGGAATTGCGCACATGCGTGTGTGTGTGTGTGTGTGTGTGTGTGTGTGTGTGTGTGTGTGTGTGCAATATTTTCCTCAGAAAATTTAGAAAATAAATGCATTGCTGACATTACTCATTATTCTGTGGATAAAGTTTCTGGGTTACATTTTTTAAACTCTTAAGATCTCCACCTAAATCATAAATACAATTACAGGAATAGCTGTTCTAATTATTAGTCCACTCGTTTATGATGATTTGCACGTGCTCACACTAGTTTCTATATGCAAGGACTTGCTGTCTTTTGTGTTTCAATAATGTAAGAAAACAGCGACATAATTCCCCTATCAACGCACAGGAAATCTTCATTCAAATTTCTGTCAGATCCAAATATATAACAAAGTCATAAAGTATCAATGCTAGATCCACACAGCATGACGATTTATTGCTACTTTCATGTCTATATTTAATACTTTTTCTGTTTGATGTGATCCTTTTTTTAACGAAAATTCTATCCCAATAATGTAAAATATTGAAATACCATGACTACCTGATCGGTATTCTTGAACACATTTCATGTTACAGTCACACAAGGCACTATCGCTGAGACAGCTCACCGTGAAGGATGCGAGATCCAATGGGACATAACGCAAGGTCCTTGTGGTAATCACCGAGATATTTAATTTATCGTACAGTGGATTGATGGACAATAGAGTACTTACTTACCCGACGCAGAAACACACTATGAAGGGTCACATATCTGTAGTGGGTATCATAAGACAAGCGTACATAATAATAATAATAATAATAATAATAATAATAATAATAATAATAATCTTTATTTAACGAGGATAACACATATAGTCATTAAAGACCCATCTGCCATGTGATCCTCAGGTTATGTAAAAAATTGTCACTTACACGCTCTCAGGTATGTTTACACATATATTCACACTCATTTGAAATGCATTAATATAGTTAACTTTCGTGGTCAACAGCTGCATGTATGAACAATATGCACAGGAATACGCATTTCAGCATGTCAGAAGTCTTAGATACATGCAGTGAATAAAGCATGCACATGTTCTGGATAAAATGATAATGTTCTGCATGGGGGTGGGGGTTATTATATCATTCTACTTGGTCAAGAAAGAAATTCTTAAATGGAATTTTAAACGAAGAAAGATAATCTGCATGAAGTATTTTCATGGGGTAAGGAATTCCAAAAGGTTGGTGTTGATACAGTGAAAGGCCTTTTTGAAATCGTTGGTTTTCGACCACAGAATCTGGAGTTGGTTTTAAGTTGTTGATCGTAGATCACGCTCAGTATTTGATGACCTTAGCTCAGTTTGATTTGAGATATAATCTGGGAAATGATGTTTACCAACTTATATACAATCATGCTTTAAAATAAAGACTACGTTTTTGTATGGGTAGCCATTGCAGACTTGAAAACAAAACATTTGAGGGAGTCATAAAAAGAGGTTTTATTATTAATATTATTCGGATGTCCCTATTCTGGAGTTTGTCAATTTTGGATAGAATATAATTGGATATGTTTCCTTACATGTTACATTCGTAGTCTATCAGTGGTAGCAAAGATCCCGAAAAATAAAGTTGAAGCCACTAGGGAGGTAGAAATTTTGACAGTAATTTTAAGAGGGCTATTCTTTTGGCGACCTTTGCCTATGGATACCAAGAAGTTTATGATTTTTAAAACTAGATACGCCTAAGCCATTTTGAGTTAGAAATCAATTCTTGTTAGGGTATAGGAGCTGCTTTGTTTTGATTCTCATCCATTTCGTTTCTGATGCATTAAAATGCATTCTGTTTTGTTGACACAAGATTTATATATTGCTGAGAGCGATTTAAAGTTTATTTTCATTGGAGTCAAGACATTTACCAAATGAATACAGTGTAGAATCATCAGCAAAAAGATCTGTGTTAGAGTGTACTGGATACAAGGCTAAGTCATTGATAAATGGTAGAAAAAGAAGAGACCCTAATACACAGCCTTGAGGAACACCTATTAAGATATGACTTGAACTGGAAACATATTTACCCCTACTAACATCCTGGCGTCTGTTAGTGAGATACGACTTGAACCAAATAATTGAGTTTGAAGAAAACTTGTAGGCTGATAGTTTCAAAATAAGAACCGAATGGTCAACCAAATCGAATGCTTTTTTTTTTTAAATCAACGGAGACTGCGCCAGTAAGTTCTCTCGTTCTATCGCTAGTAGCCACCGGTCTGTACGTTTCTTCAATGCCTTTGACATGAATGTTTTTGTCGGAAAACCGAAATGTGATTTATGGAGGAGTTGATACTTTTTAAGATATCCAAAGAGATGTTTGCTGACATGTTCTTCAATGATCTTTGAATGAACATATATGGGTCGATAGTTGAATGGGCCATACTTTTAATTTCCCTTGTTAATTGAGAATGCCTTTGCTAATGTCATTGACTCCGGAAATTTCAAAATAGTGATACTATACTAATCACTTCTTTCAGTGACTCAGAGACTAATAAAACTGACATCTTCAGAGTTTTGGAGTGAGTTCCATCCAGGCCTGCTGATAATGGAACACAACATATATGCATAAGAAAAATTATGTGCCGTACATTATCTTCAGGCCCCACCAAGAAGGCGAATAAGACTATTACGGACTATTTGCAAGGTGGCGCACATACAGTATACTTACCTATATTTCGCTGACCTCTTTAAACCGAACTGACTATAACCTTAAATGCCATTTTATTTTCGGCAGATAAGTGTAATAATTTGGTAAGTTTATTTGAAACATATACAAAGAATAATTGTTTTCGAAGTTTCATTTTCTAATATAAAAATTTAAAATATGAGAACAAGTTTTCAGGTAACGAAAAAACTCCAACGGAGAGAAAGGGAATATAAATTGTACAGAGCATCAATATCGAGTTTGTTACATTTCAGACAATATGTTGTGACGCGAATAATAATAATAATAATAATAATAATAATAATAATAATAATAATAATAAATAATAATAATAATAATAATAATAATAATAATAATGATAATGATAATGATAATAATAACAATAATAACAATGATAATATTAATAATAATAACACCACCAACAACATTTAATTTGGCTTAATAAATTCACGCGCAACAGAAGAAGATCGCATAATACATAAAGGCATTGTTACAACATGGATTATAAAAGGTGTGTCCAGGTAAAAGACAAGAAGAAATTCCATATGCTATTAATCTACCGGCCAATACCATGCCTATCCATTTATTCCTATCATTTACTGGAGTGTTTCAAGAGATGGTAAATTACGACATAATTAGGAAAAGCCTACTCAGAAGTGAAGGGCTTGAAAGAGATACCTATCTATACGACGGTAATACAAGATTGCAGAGAGTGAAAACAGAACCCGCGATAATCATGGATGAACTTCAACAACCTACCCGTGGAAGATGGATTTTCTGGAACTGTTGGTATAGCCAAAATATACAAAGAGTCAACTGACATTATGATGTCTCGGAGAACGCTATTCTTGATTCTGGGCAATATATCTGAACATTTCTAGATCATAAAGGCCATCTTCCAAGGAGACTGTCGCGCCTGCTGTTCATGACTGCACTAATTCCCCTAACAAGAGTGTTGAGACAGCATAAGGACGTATACCAAGCAAGGAAGAACTCCTTTATGTTCAAACACCTGCTGTTCATTGGTCAAATAAAATGGTTGAAATGGCCGGCTTTTTCCAAAGCGAAAACATAACATTAAATATATATGTACCATAGTCGATAGTTTAAGGAAAAGAAACAACTGTGGAATAAACCAGTGGGGGAGTAATTTTTCTGACTGAGAAAAATGAAACCTATATACATGTAAAAGAGTCTTGCTAGTGTTTGAAGTTTCATTAGTTTGTACGCAAATGGATGACGTCTGCTTCAAACACTAGATATCAGACTTGGAGATTCTGATGAGCTTTCAATTTCAACGTATATTTTCATTGCTCCTGAATATGGGTTTAGAAAACTAAAAGCAAATGTTTGAAGCAAAATTGCTTAAATTATTACATATATTTCTGAAAGTGTTAATTTTCAGAAATGTTTAGGTTAAACTGGTTGATCACTTTGCTAGTTTGGACAAATAATTCAAGCGAAGACTGGATGCCAACTGTAGACGACAGAATACTCAAGCTGTTCATCTACTACCATCGCTACTGTTGCCTTCCAATTTAAATAGACGAAGATCAGATTCAGTGATGTTCATCTACCGCCATGGCTACTATTGCCGTCCACTTTAGATAGACCGAGATCAGGTTCAATGATGTTCATCTAACACCATCGCTACTATTGCTTTCCACTTTAGATAGACCGAGATCAGGTTCAGTGATGTTCCACCATGACTACTATTGCCTTCCACTTTAGATAGATGAAGATCAAATTCAGTGATGTTCATCTACAGCCATGGCTACTATTGCCTTCCACTTTAGATAGATGAAGGTCAGGTTCAGTGATGTTCATCTACCGCCATGACTACTATTGCCTTCCACTTTAGATAGACCAAGATCAGGTTCATTTATGTTCATCTACGACCATCACTACTATTGCTTTCCACTTTAGATAGACCAAGATCAGGTTCAGTGATGTTCATCTACCGCCATGGCTACTACTGGCTTCATCTTAGTCAATAATAAATGATACTTCCACTCATGGGTATACTTGTATGAATCACAAAGTTTGGTAAATGCAGTGTAGTTCTATAGGTTCTTACTGGCTTAGGTTTCGAAAATTATTCAGAAAACAGGGTCAATCTGAAAAACCTATGAATACTCCACAGATCCGTGCAAGTGTTAAGTGAAGTAGTTGAGATGGATCTGACGGTAAAACGCTTAAAATATCCGAGACTTTGTTACATTTGAAATCCAGAAGAATATTTTAACTGGTGTATGTTTTACTTAAAAAACAAGCATTTTAGTTTATCTGTGGTTAAAAAACCCAGGTAAATCGTTTCTAACATGTGTGGGGTTTTGTTGACAGCCAATTTTAGGCTCACCTTTATGACAAATGACAGGCCCATAATGGTTATAAAATAATTTTTTAAGAAGATCAAGATGCTGGTGTAACTGAAATTTAACTATTTTGAATAAAGGGTGCGCTTGTATTAATGTTTCTTATGCCACAGTCAAATAAAGTATACATGACGCATGTGCTAAGCATGGTAAACAGAAACAAGTCCTGCGGGAATATGTACCATGTGGTTAGAGAAAAACAAGTCCCTCGCGAATATACACCACGTGCTCTGCAGCATAAGCCAGAAACTAGTTCCGCATAAAAAATATACATGAAAAATGTCTTTCTTCTTAGAATTTTGATCAGTGGAACTTCAGGTTTTATAGGTACCTTACCTGTATCGATGGGAGTGGTAGAACTTGAGGTTTTGTGGGTTACATACCTGTGTTAATGTTAAATTCAATCCCAAAGCACACAGAAGTTAAACACTAGCCGTGTATTTGAATGGATCAACTGTTTGAAGACATAAACACCGTATAAACTATTAAGTGTCATTAACACCTATAAGCCCAATTTACAACACAATTCAAGCGGAATCATCAAATATTGAAATCGGAAGGGTTGTACCTATTTACAGGGGTATAGCTCCTTAAAAGATAGAGTTTCACCTCCTCTGAACTTTACAATCTTTCTAATGTCCTGTACCAGTTGCTTATTTATTTTGTGCTGGTTTAAAAGTGATAAAAATCGTGCATTTTGTGCACGATTTGCTTACAATGGAAAAGCTTTTTATTCGATCTTAAAAAAGAAAGATATGACAGATATGTAATTCTAACAAAGGAAGCAAAACTGTAAAGCTTGTTTCGGGGTTAAATCTTGCACTAAAATAATATTTTCCACTTGTTAGTAGAAATGAAACTTAATAGGATGACACGAAAATATTCAATGCTTTCTTTTACTGTGTGATTGTATATTTGAAAACGCATTTTGTTCATGGCAATATAAGAACTGGAACTCGTAACATATTGAAGCACTATTCCATCTGCTCAACACGTGTCTCAGGTGGAGCTGATAGCATGCCTCTGTGTAGTCGCAAGAAACCATAACCAATCTGAGTATACTTAAATTACAGCTACCAAAATTATTAACGTATAAGTCCAATACAACTGTAAACTGCACAAACCCAGATCTACCATAGCATAATGCGCCGGAAGATCTGGGTCTTTACAATTTGTTATGAATTATCAGTAGAACAAACAACATAGATCCTGATCTGCCAGAGCATTTTGCGACGGTATATCAAGGTATATGCTGTTTGCAGTTGGACTCAAATATTAGTGAGTACAGACGTAATTTGCTTCATACGAGTATTGAATCGATAATCCAAACATCCTGAGTTTGCCCTTTATTAAGTGGTTATGTTTGCTATGTCAAGAAAAAAGTACTTACGTTATTTTGGTAAGGTCACTTCCATGGTCTAAATATCAGTATCACTGAACAGATATTAATCTAGTGTTGTGTTATGGTGATGTTCCTGGTTTAGAGCGTCCGAATTGTACTTATTCGTTAAGTACAGTGTGCAAGGCAGCGTCTGAATTGTACTTATCAAGTACAGTATGCACGTGTGTGTGTTTGTTTTGGATTTTTAACGTCGCTTAAACAGTTTTTCAGTCATATTGCTACGATGTCTGCAGTGTGACAGTTTATAGTGATGTCTAGCACTGGGGCATCATGCCGCAGACATGTAGTATGATGTCCCACCCAGGCACATTATCCTGACACCAGGCCGACCAGTACTAACACTAACCTCTTAATGCTGAGCACCAAGCGAGGCAGCTGTTAGTATCATTTTATAAGTCTTTGGTATAACTCGGCCGGAGTTCGAACCCGCGACCTACCGCATCAGAGGCGGACGCTCTAACAATTAGGCCATCGGAGCGGTCACACTATGCAAGGCAGCATCTAAATTGTATTTATTCATCAAGTACGGTGTGCAGGGCAGCATCTAAATCGTACTTATTCATCACGTACGGTATGCAAGGCAGCATCTAAATTGCATTTATTCATCAAGTACGGTGTGCAAGGCAGCATCTGAATTGCAGGCATGCATTAAGTACAATGTGCAAGGATGCGTATGAATTGTACTTATTAAGTATGGTGTGCAAGGCAGCGTCTGAATTGTACTTATTCATTAAGTGCAGTGTGCAAGGTAACTCTCTTGGCCTTATTTGTTGACACCACACAGTCTGTTCAAGCATATTTATTACAGTTGGAATTTTAGAGATTCACCCAGCTACCCCGCCCGCAGCACCTTTGTCCGAAATATGAATGCATTTTTTGTCTGTTTCTATTGCCGCTTTAGGGGCTATTTTGTACAATGGATTTTACCTTGAACACGTTTTTAAAAAAATATAATTTTGGAAATTAAAGTTTCATTGGGATTTTGTGGCTGTTCATCGATTTAAAGTTGATGATGTACTTTGTTGCCTTAAACGTTTTAGATCTTGGGATCGTACTCCCTCCTCGTACTGGGGCACATGTTCCCTTTATGTGAGATTCCTTACCCTATATTATAGTATGGCCCCATTGGTAGCCATACTTGCCTTTGATCTATCAGCAAGTACAACGAAGAAGAAGAGAAGATCCTATTGTACGACCTATTCAGAGACCGTTTGAGAAATCTTAAACTGCTTGCATTTCTCATTGGGTTATCACTGCATGGGGAATTGCTGTTGTAAATATGCACTCTAGGCATGTTCCTGATAAAGTACGGACTTAACGAGAACTGACAGGAGGCTGAGGGTCAAGAGAAGACGAGTTGGAATACCTCTGGACCACTTGGTCCAACAACAGCTTCAATTAATTACAACCAGATGCTCAGAGCGAGCTAATTGCTTGTCATTAGCAAAATTCCATAATATCATTATACTCATGCATGAAATGAGCTGAAAGATAATCAGCCCGAGTTCTGAGACACAGTCTTGCATATGGCTTTGACTGCTGCGCAGATCAGTGTCTGACCCATTTGCTGAAAGATCATCACTTTTCTAATTATGAATACAGTTAATCGATCATTGTCGAAATGTCAGTTTTTCTTGTTATATGTTTTATTAACTCTGAGTAAAGGTCTATGTAGGTAGAAATCTATTTCTCTGTGATAATTTAATACATGCACAACTGATTATTCGGAAAGAATTCGTATATTTTTGCTGGTGATTAGAATGACAATTTGATCGAGCCCGGTCTTAGGTCATTACCTTTACAAAAGAACTTGAGTGTGCCTCGAACTTGTACCACTTTGGGAAACACAAAATAATGGACAATTAGTACATCAAGGGAGAAAACTCCATTGTATTCGTGGAAGGATGACAAAGAACTGCAGTATTTCATTTGATATACAATTCAGATATCTGCCATTTCTATTAAAAAAAAAAAAGAATTTGGCACGAAAGATGTAAACGTTCTGGAACTAGTCACAATGAAAGAGGAAAATCTAGCATATTAGATACACGCCTATCCCAAACAAAAATGGCATTTTACTCCAAAGGAATGATACCACTACAAGTTCTAGTTTAGTACTTCACTCTTGTGGGTAAACGAAATCAAACAACAAAACTCAAAATATTCTTCCTTGAAAGTTCATCATAAAAGATCCGTTCATGACAGCAGGCCTCCAGGCACGTTGTATACATATTCTTTGTGAATTTAGGGTGTAATTTAAGGTTGTTTTCTAGAAGAAACTTAATTTAAAAAAAAAAAAAACAACAACAAAAACCCCAAAAATACATACACACATACCAACACAAAAAAACAATAGCCCGAATAAGTTCAAATCACCACATACGACGGCATCATTTATCGAGTATTTTTCACTTTAGCAATTGATTATGTTTATAAGTACGGAATTAAGGATTCTGTCTGATTAACGTTTATGATGGTAGACGTTGCACTGTGGCGATAAAAGGCGTAAAATATTCTTTAGTTGAGTTTAGTTGCTGAGATTCAACCAATAAGAAACCATATTCTTTGAAAGAAATTGATTGGACTGAAGCGTTCAGCATTCAATGCAAGTTTCTTTAATTTTCTCTATCTTTTTACCCAGTCTCACGGCTAATCAGCCTGATGAATGACTTGGAAGGTCGTAAAGAAAACCATCTGTGAGGTAGGAAATGGTATCTGCAGATTTGCAACTGATACCCTTCCTCAGCTGATAGCCATTTCAATGTGTTCCCAAAGCATACTTTAACAACAGACTAAGGAACCAGTTCTGTTGATCGTTAATATACAAAAAATGTGTTGTGTGAGAGAGAACACCCATAGATCTGGCAGCTGGCCCAGTGCACTTTGCGTTTTATCCAGTAACAGCCATACGTCAACATAAATCTGACTATACCATATGAGGAGTGAACTGGTTAGGGTCGACTGTAGCCTGTAGCTGCAATTTATATCTTGTTAAGTATAACTGGAACGCTTACTTGCAGAAGATGGCATGAACTAGTTATGATGCAATAAAAACGCAACTTTAAATCAGGCATATATGGTGTACTATACAATATTAGTTTACCTTGGCAGTTGCGCTTTGAGGGAGTAGTCTTATATCACATGAATAAATAATTAACCGCGCTCTCCCTGTACAATATTACAATGGAGGATTCAGACCTACTGAATGGGGAAATAGCTAAGTATTGGGCCAGTATTCAAATTTGTAAAAATGTTAGTGTGGGCAACTAAATGAAATTGTTTCCTCAGTTAGCTCCTTAGATCACCCCTAATGTATACATATAAAAATTTTATTACGACCAAACTGGCGTGAATAATGGAACACCTACTCATGTTGCTGCCTTGAGGCTTGAGCTGTCTGAATATAGGATTTTGTCAAGACCAACTTTCTGGTACTTCATCCGGACGTTATTTGATATTCACTATTTTAATTTCGTTTTGCTTCTTATTCTTCCAGCTCAAAAGCCAAGACTCCAGAAGGTCTTAAATAGTTCCGATTACAAGTGGACATTTCTCCCCATCCTCTTGGGCATTTCTTTGAGCTTGGTTCGCTTAGGATCGATAAATAAATCAGAATGTTATCATCATCATCATCATCATCATCATCATCATCATCATCATCAATCCCTTAACCTAAGAGGTCGTTGGGGCACCTCAGTTGACTTTACAACCAATTCTCTCCATCTTTCCCTGTTCTCTACTGCCTTTTGGGAATCTCCAAATCCCATGCCCGTCCTCTCCTTAATGTTGTCTTCCCATCTCTTTTTCTGTCTGCCTCTTCTTCTGCGCCCTCGCACTGTGCCTTGCAAGATTGTTTTTGCCAGTCCAGATGATCTTGTGACATGACCGTACCACTTCAGTTTGCGCTTTTTTTTACAGTGGTCAAGAGGTCTTCATAGGATCCAATGGCTCGTTGGACTTCTTCGTTGGTTACATGGTCAATGTATGAGATGCCCAAGATCTTGCGGTAGCATCTCATTTCGAAGGTTGGAATCCTTCTTTGTAGATCTGATGTGAGCGTCCATGTTTCACAAGCATACAGAAAGATGGATATGACAATCGAGCGCATCAGCCTTATTTTGGAACCAAAAGTAATGTTGGTATTGTTACGCATATTTAATTTGTATTTGTTAGTTTTTCTCCACGACTAAATGTTATGCATAATTGTATTTTGGACTTGACCTTGTCCAAAATCAAGTTAATTGTGTACCTGACTAGTGACTTTTATTTTGTAAACAAATAATAAAGAGTCAATATTTCTTTGGAGTGTGGGTTAAATATTAAGATCATTATCAATTAAGATAAACATGTTTATTTGGGTCTGGGTGTAAGATAATGGAATTCTCCCATGAAGTACCTGATGAACATGATGTTTCCCATGTCCTTTATTATCATTATAGTAACAGCTTTTGTTTGTTTACAGCTTAGAATTTTCTAGAAATGAACTTTGGACCTGCATCCTGACTCTACTTTTTGTCGTAGTTTTATTTTCAATAATCTTGTTTAACTGAATAATTATTGACTCTTGTGATAACATCAGAGGCAGAATCATTTGCATTATTGTGTTCATTTTTTATTTGGGTGGAATGATTTATTCAAAATATTATTCTCTGGAATTACAAAGTGTTCAGTAATATTCTTCCACAGAAACATTAATTTGGAATTATAGTGAATTCAGACACGACAACTTGGATTATTGTGATTGATTGGAAGATGATTAGCACATCATCACAGTCCAGGCCATTGGTACATTAGTACATTCAAGACTACAGGAGCATCAGCACATTCAGTGCTAGCTCTTATTTCGAACACGATTGGAATTTAATTAGACCTTTATTCATTAGGACTGGTGATAGAAATTTTTTGACTATTTGGGATTTAATTCGCAATACTATAAATTCTTTTTAAATTTTCACTTTGTATTCTAGGGAAATAAATTATTTGTTGAATTTTACAAAACGTGTTGGTTTTTGCTCTATTCTGTTACTTAGTTTCAGACCATAGAATCGTAATAATATCCATACAGAAATGCTAGTTGTTCATAGTTTTGTCAATTTAGCTGAAAATTGCATTTTTATATTGAATGGCTTCCGTTGCTATGGCGAGTGAATTGTCAATGATCTGTTTGTATTCCAAGCGAACCATCGAGTTACTTGCTTTGTTTAAAAGTTCATTTTAACTACCCCGTGATTACCTCAGTTGGTCCTCTTTGAGGATTATCTAAAACAGGAGTTAAAAAAAAACAATAAAACAATAAGCGTTGATATCCAAACCTTTTTATTAGTTTATCTTGAACACACACACACACACACACACACACACACACACACACACACACACGGCTTTAAGTGAAATAACTCGCATCTATCCACCCACTCCAAAAACTGATAATTCAATGCTGGTAAAAGTGGTTTGGAATTTTTTTTATTTATTTGTTTTAAATCTGTATTGACATTTCAACTTAGTAAAAGATAATTCGGTTAATTGAAGAAATTGCGTGCAAGTATATTTCAAATATACATCATAATCGTGAGATACACTTTGTTTAATAGTTACCAATTTTATATTTGTCTCGGTATATTGTGACGCATAGACGTTAATGTACTTAGACATTTGAAAATATGTCTAAGTTTGTAATGTTCTTCTGGACAGTTTTCATCATAAGGACTTTCAATGAAATATTGCTATTCTTATAACAGGCATCATAAGGACTTTCAATTAAATATTGCTATTCTTATAACAACCATCATAAGGGCTTTCAATGAAATATTAATATTCTTAAAACAAGAATCACAAATATTTCCAATGAATGTTACTATTCCTATAATAGGCATCATAAGGGCTTTCAATGCAATAATAATAATCTTATAACAGGCAACATAAGGACATTCAATTAAATATTACTATTCTTATAACAGGCATCATAAGGACTGTCAATGAAGCATTACTCTTTGTATAACTGGCATGATAAGGACTTTCAATTAAATAATATTACACTTATAGTAGACATCATAAGCACTTTCAATGAAAGAATACTATTCTTATAACAGGCATGATAAGGATATCCAATTAAATATTATTATTCAGTATAATAGGTATCATAAGGACTTTCAATGAAATATTACTATTCTTACACTAGGCATAATCAGGACTTTCAATTGAATATTACTATTCTTATAACAGGCATGAAAAGGACTTCCAATTAAATATTGCTATTCTTATAACAGGCATCGTAAGGACTTTCATTGAAATGATATTATTCTTATAACAGGCATCATAAGGACTTTCAATGAAATATTAACTATTCTTATAATAGTCATCATGAGGACTTTTAATGAAATAATTATATTCTTGCAATAGGCACCATAAGGACTTTCTATAAAATAATAATATTCTTGTAATAGGCATCATAAGGACTTTAAGTGAAATATTAATATTCTTATAATAGGCATCATAAGGACTTTCAATGAAATAATTCTATTCTTAATTATGTCTCCTGTTGTAGAACACTAGATATATGATTATAGGTCTCCATGGTTTAACTATTCTGGTGAAGTCCCTGCATTGATCTTCAGGCTTACAGTCACAGACACGTATACACGTTATTTGTGTACAACATAGGCACGTAAATATGCCGTCTGTGTACATCATAGGAACGTAAACACGTTATCTCTGTACATCATACACACTTAAACCAGCTATCTGTATACATAATAGGCACGTAAACACGCCATCTGTGTACATCATAGGCACGTAAACACGTTATCTCTGTAGATCATAGACACGTAAACCCGCTATCTGTGTACATCATAAGCAGGTAACACGCTGTGTACATCACAGGCACGTTAACATATTATATGTATACATCATAGGCACGTAAACACGTTATCTGTGTACATCATAGGCACGTAAACACGCTGTGTACATCATAGACAAGTAAACACGTTCTCTGTGTACATCATAGACACATAAAAACTATATCTATGTACATCATTTGGTATACCAATCTTATGATCAATGTCCAAATAACTACCGGACACAACTGCTATAATTTAAGTCAAAATAACTACCCTTAAATGCTATAATTTAAGTCAAAATAAATACCCGACACAACTGCTATAATTTAAGTCAAAACAACTACTCAACACAACTGTCATAATTGAAGTCAAAATAACTACCCGACACAACTGCTATAATTTAAGTCAAAATAACTTCCTAATAGAAAAGAGATGAAATATGATTTTATCAAGCACAGAATCCTTACATCTATCTGGGTACTGATTAAGTACTGTTTGAATGTAAACAGTTCTATTACACTGGCTCAATGCCCCACCCCCCTCTGATATAAGTGTTGTTGGAATGTAGACATTTCTATCACACTGGCTCAATACCCCTCCTTTGATATAAGTGTTGTTGGAATGTAGAGATTTCTATCACACTGGCTCAATGTCCCCCCATCCTTGATGTAAGTGCTGTTGGAATGTAAACATTTCTATCACACTGACTCAGTGTTCCCACTTGATGTAACTGTTGTTTGAATGGAAGCATTTCCATCACACTGACTCAATGCCCCCCCCCCCTTGATATAAGTGCTGTTGGAATGTAAACATTTCTATTACATTGGATCAATGTCCCCCCTTGATGTAAGTGCTTTTGGAATGTTAACATTTCTATTACACTGGCTATGTGTCCCCTCCTCCCTTGATATAAGTGTTGTTGAAATGTGAACATTTCTATTACACTGGCTCAATGTCCCCCCTTGATACGAGTGATGTTGGAATGCAAATATTTCTATCACATTGACTCAGTGTTATCTTTTGATATAAGTCCTGTTGAAATGTAAAAATTTCTCTTACACTGCCTCAGTGTCCCTTCTTGATGTAAGTGCTGTTGGAATGTGAACATTTCTATCACACTGACTCAATGTTCCCACTTGATGTAACCGTTGTTGGAATGTAAGTATTTCTATCACACTGACTCGATGTCCCCTCTTGACATAAGTTCTGTTCAAATGCAAGCATTCCTATCACACTGGCTCAATGTCCCCTCTTGATGTAAGTACTGTTGGAGAGCAAGTATTTCTATCACACTGTCTCAATGTCCCCCTTCCCCTTGATATAACTGCTGTTGGAACGTAAACATTTCTATCACACGGACTCAGTGTCCTCCCTTGATGTAAGCACTGTTGGAATGTGAGCATTTCTATCACACTGACTCAATGTCCCCACTTGATGTAACTGTTGTTGAAATGCAAATATTTCTATCACACTGACTCGATGTCCCCTCTTGATATAAGTGCTGTTGGAATGTAAGCATTTCTATCACACTGACTCATGTCCTCCCTTGATGTAAATGCTGACCTTCTTCTACTTACATCAAGACTTCATTTTTTATGTTGTTTTACGAAGAATAGATATCTGATGACAGCATGTTTAAAGGACCTTTTCTATACATGTGCACCTTGCATTGATTGACTTTATTTTGATACACTGTTCTCCAAATAACCCTAATACAACTTTGTATGGTGTTCTCAATTTTCATACATATTGAAGACTCATATTTATAATCACCTGCAGCCAGACGAACTTAGTTTAGATCAGGAGATAAACATATTAAACGGGCTATAGGGTCTCTATCGGTGTCTTTTGGACAAGAAACAAAAACAATGTTCTTGACACAAAAGTTATGTTCTTGTTGTTCTTCGCGCTCTAACGTGAAGAACATCTCTCTCTGGTTGAGAACTCACAGCACCTCTAAAGCGGAAGTTGACAAGAACATTGATGGCTGCACATGCAGAGCGTTGATCAATGTGTGTGTGTGCGTGTGTGTGTTCATATATGTTCATCTGTTAAAAAAAACAATACTGGTGATGAATACAACTATTACAAACATCTCTCCCTATCATTATCATATTCCATTTTGGGGTAACCTGTTTTGGGATTTTACTCATTTGTCCCCGAATATACTCGCTCTAACAGCTAAGGTTGATCTCGGAACACACACATATACACAAACACACGCACATACACACACATTTGGATTTTTAACGTAGCTTTAGCAATTTTTCAGTCATATCGCTGCGACCTCTGCAACGTGGCAGTTTATAGCGATGTCTAGAACTGGGGCATCATGCCTCAGACATGTAGAATCATGTCCCGACCAGTCCTAACACTAACTTCAAGTACCATTTTTATAAATCTTTGGTATGTCTCTGCTGGGCTTAAACCCGCGACCACCCACATCCGAGGCGGACGCTCTAACCAGTTATGCCACCGGAGCGGTCGACATGGGAGGTAAGTGAGGTAGCCGCTACGTGCTGATCGGGGGAGGCATGAACCCGCCTTCTTTGGATTACGAGTCCTGCGTTCCCTACATTTACATATAATCCGTAATATTTTCGACTCATTTTCAGCTGTCGCTTGGAAACTGAAAAGCATATATCATTAATAAATTATTTATTCGTTCCATCAATACCTTGTCGTGCTCATTTTATGTTATTTATTTCAGCAATTTCATCAGAATCAGTTTGTTTGCATCTGGGACAATTACTTTTATCATTGTTTCTTCTGCTACACTAGCATAATGAGAGCTTTTGTTACCATTTCCAATGGGTTGCGGGACCCACTATTAAAGTAAACTTACGTAATTACGATTGCTAGACCGTAATTGGCTTTCATATATTTAGCATACCAATTAACAATACACAGGACATCCAAATGAATGATATTATCACTTGCAGAAGTATTCTAAACTAAACCCATGAGTATCGGCTTAACGTACTTCATTTCCATTATTTGTTGAAAATTACTGCGTAAAACAAGCAAATAAACCCCCCCCCAAAAAAAAACATTGCATGAGTTGATGTATACTGGAATCTTCCTCTGCAGATGATGAAAGGATAGAATTGTACCAATGTTTGTGCAGATAAGCCAAAACGAGCTAGGCTTTTACCAGGTTTTGATTATAATTCAATACACATCCCCTCGCGAGTTAGGAGGTCACACTGAGAATTCGAACTAGATCATCAAGTAAGATACTGGCTTGCCAGAGTGTGCTTTAAGTGATTAAATAGAGACTGTAATGGGAACCCTATAATGAAATTATAATACATAATCATTTAGCAGTATACTTCACCAACCAAGACGCTCTGAAGTCCCATTTTTCTTCTATTGGATGCACTATTTTCTTTTCATATTTTAGTGTGTTTTTAATTAATGCTTTTACAACAGTCCGCTTTTGCTTTTCTGGAAACTTTCTTTTCAATCTTCAGTCTGTTTTTATGTAGATAGATTTGGTATTTTAACCTCTTGTTTTGCATCAGCTATTCTTTTCTTCATGATATAGTTTAATTCATTGTATACATACATACATACATACATACATACATACATACATACATACATACATATGTATGCATGTATACATACACGCATACATGCATACATACATTTACATACGAAATATAATGAAAAATTACGAAAACTGTTACAAAAATAATGATACAACAATTTAGAAACAGAAGAAGATGAAGAGGTAGAGGAAAAAGAAAAATTTTAAGATGCAAAGAAACAAAATGAACTTGAAGATGTAGTAAACAAAAAGACGATGAATATAAATTCTTTAGTTATCTGAACAAACATTTGGGTATGATTTTGGATGAATTCATTTAAAAGAAGGGGAATAATCAGCGATTCAAGTTTTAAAGTTTGAAGATAATGACGAGAAGCAATATGGTCTGTTAGATTGAAAAAGTGTAATTGTCTGTCTTTGGAAATTAGGGAAAAAAAGAAAAAGTGTGTCGAAGTTTCAGCTTATATCCGTATCAAAGACCGGTTATTCTTAAGGTTTACTCGATATTTTCATATTTCACTGCCGCTATTGTAAATCTGGATAATATAATATAGAATTTTCTATTGCTTTGGGTGAAGTAACGATGGACCTTTTCAATGTCAGTTTTAATTGTTCGCTTGTTGTTTGATAGGTTTTCTTGTTGTTGTTTTGTTTTGGCGTTTATATGGAATAGCCACAAGGTTGGTGGTGATTGACGGAAATCAGAAAATAGTGAATTCCAGTGTCTGATTGCACACGGAAACAACGAGGAGGATAATAAATCGAGCCTACAGCTCATGGAATACTATATCGAGCCTACAAGTCATATAATAAGAGATGGAGTCTACACGGCATATAATAATATTTCGAGCCTACACGGCACAGAATAATATATTGAACATATACGGCATAGAATAATACACAGTCTACATGGCATTGAATAATACACAGAGTCTATATGGCATTGAATAATACATCGAGTCTATTTGGCATTGAACATCGAGTCTATATGGCGTTGAATAATACATCGAGTCTAAATGGCATTGAATAATAATACATCGAGTCTATATGGCATTGAATAATACATCGAGTCTATATGGCATTGAATAATACACAGTCTATATGGCATTGAATAATACATCGAGTCTATATGGCGTTGAATAATACACAGAGTCTATATGGCATTGAATAATACACAGAGTCTATATGGCATTGAATAATACATCGAGTCTATTTGGCATTGAATAATAATACATCGAGTCTATATGGCATTGAATAATACATCGAGTCTATATGGCGTTGAATAATACACAGAGTCTATAAACATTGAATAATACATCGCGTCTATATGGCATTGAATAATACATCGAGTCATATGACATTGAATAATACATCGAGTCTATATGGCATTGAATAATACATCAAGTCTACACGGCATAGAATAATATATCGAGCCTACAAGGCATGGAATAATACATCGAGCCTACAAGGCATAGATAAAATTATCAAGTCTACATATCATAGAATAGGATAATAGATTTAGTCTAAACGACATAGATAAATAGATCTACACGTCATAGAATAATAGATCTAGTCTACACTGCATAGAATAATAGACCGAATCCACTTAGCATTGAATAATAGATCGAGCATACACGGCAAAAGGATAGTAGCTTGAGCCATCACGATATAAAATAATTGATCGAGCCTACACTGCCTATAAGTTATTTTTTTTTTTAATCTGGGATATAATGATGTAACACCTACCCTTCTGCATACAGTAACAGCTAAAATGATGACTTCTAAGGTTGTCAGTTTTCTCTAAATCGGATATGATTCTAATATTTATACATTTCAATGCATCAAATGGAATATATTTTCAATAGTTTGGTAAACTATGTAAGCCTTGCAAATGGAACGTATTTTTCGGAGAGTTGAAGTTGTTATCCGTAATTATTGTCACTTAAACAGCGAGGTGAAAGCAAACTAATTTTAAATAAGAACAAAACATATAGGCAAAACTTGGTTAAAATAGGGTGACGAAAGCTTTAGTTGTGAAAATATGAACTGGAAGTCATGTTCTCAAAGGAATGAATGCATTGCACATGATTATACTGCTAGACCAGGCCCTGATTATCATCCTTCATTCCATTTTATTACTAATTAAAAATCGTAAAAGTATGATACAGAAGTGCAACAAGTAAGAACTAATTAAATTCTTTGATGTTTGGGGATTTCATAAAATGACATTGAATTAAAGGCACTAAACTCCATACCTTACGTAAAATTACACAGCAGTGTCTGCCGGAATGACATTCACTCAATGTGTCTACTTGTTGTTGTTGTTTTTTGAAATTATAGTGGCTTGCGCACATATTGTGCATGTGTCACCGTTTAATGCCTGCATGGCAGGCTGCTAAATATTCCTGGGAGAGGGAATCAGAGCCACCTCACCCAGGCTTTAATGCACTCAATGAATGCTGCTAAATTTTGATTGTGATGCCATATAAGTAACTCCCAAAACCTGCTATATCAATAATGCTCTTGTGTTTATCTTTCAGTGGAAACCTTTCTTCCTAACCTTCCAAAAATCCTTCCTTGTCAATAACGTACATAAACCCGCCCCTAAAACTATCCTCTAAGAATTTACCTTATCAGCCAGTCAGGAGAGCCCTTGCATTACTGGGAACAACAACTACGTATAGGCTTTTATCGACTTTGCGGTCAAGAGATTTAGACGTTAGTGTCTGCAGTAAAGTTGAAAGACACTTATCTCACTATGTAAATACTGACAAAGTAAATATTTGCTTAACCCAATATTGGCATAACAAAGTCCTCCACATGTCTGCACTGCCTAGGGCCCTAATACAAGATATTGATAATTTTGTATGAGGTTTTAGCGAGGACGACCAGTGGGGGTAAAAATACCATAGTGATCCTGAAGATCTCTTCACACAACACAAACCAGGGCTTAAAAAGGTAATCAAACCATTCATGGCCTGGCAAAAATTTATATACTGTGCAATTTATTTTCCCATCAAAAGAAGTAGATCTACAGGGCAACATGGGGAGGTCTAAAACCAATTATCCTAGTAATCTAACTTAAAGAATGCGCATGCACACAAATATCTCACCCCGGCTTCAATTCTACATAAAGTGCCAATATCTACACAGGGCTATATTACTTCTGATTATCTATAGATGCCAAAGCATTCGCTACTTTTAGGTCTTTGTGTATCATGTGTACTTATATTTTATATTATTCATGCAAATATATTTCGTGTTAAATATGGAGTATGGGAGGCGTTTGACTAAATTCCGCTAACGTTAAATTTTATTAAAACTCACTCGATTTCACAACAAGACGATATCACGTTTATAAAGCATCTACTTAGGTGTAACATTCAATGATCTCATCTGAACCCATTTTGACGCTCTAGTTATATTCATGTGATGGTCTTACTGTGCTACCAATCATCTGTCTAATATAATGAAAAACGACATGACACGTTTTAGTAAGATTTTGTGATGATGTACTTAAAATCAATGACATATTACTCAAGTTTTTACTATATCACTTGAAGGGTATTTTGTTGACTATCTTCTTATTTAAATACAGCTCAAGGGGAATAACATTTGTACCAGACTTCATCAAAATGGCTGCAGCATTCAAAATCTCACTGATCTTTATTCAGATTCGAAATCTCACTGATCTTTATTCAGAGATAGAGATGACATGTTCTCAAATATACGTGATCGGGGTATGTCATTTCGTACGCAAGGCTTGGGTATTTATGTGTATATTTAAAAAGGGGGATGCTCTGGTATTATAAGCTAAAGAGAAATAGGCTGACCATACGTTAATGAAGATAGGGTCGACTGAACAATTTACACATGAAATGCTGACTTGAGATGCTTTTTTTTTTCGTTCAAATTTGTCACAATATAATCATCGGTAACTAATGAACCAAGTGCCTTATCCACCAGCCTTTTCAAGAGGAATGGAGGCGAGTGTTGTTATGCTTGCTCACGTAAGTGCATCGGTTTGTAATGATCTGCTCCTTTCGTAGCTCCTGTACGGACAGACTCGATGTTTTTGGAACTAACTTCAAATGTTTCAAGATGAGAAAATCGTTTTAGAATTTTGATATGTTCTTGGGAGAGGGGCCACAGGTAGTGATAGTAATCCGCCGCTCCCTCCCCCTCCCTCCAAATAACAGAAATAAGAGGGTGTTTGCCCATGAGCACGTGCACCAGCCTCTCCCGACATTCTCGAATCAGCTGAATTTTTGTATTTTAGTTCTCAATTTTGATTTTTTTTTGTATAAAGTTATTCTACTTTCGTCATTGATTAGCTAAATGTAAAACGCCTAAAGAAGATCCATGGTGTATGTTCAAGGGACTAATGCATGTTTTCTATTATTGCTAAAACAAATGTGGGTTTTGGAAATGAAGTATACCAGTTTGGAACAAAGTTGATATTGTTCCCTAAACTGAAGAAACATGACAGTTTTGCCAGCTGGAAGTCGAATTTAACTTCTCGGTGCTTGTACTTTATTTTGTACCACTTCATTATCCATTTTTGAAGGGCTTTATCTTTTCAACGTTTTGTACAATTCAATTTTACATTTTTCTAATTTAGCCTTAAATTGGTCCTAGATAGATCTTTTGTACCAAGGTGCTGTAAAGCTCTACTAAATACGTACATACATCAAGAAGAACATGTCTGCAACGGTTTCTGATTGAATAGCGCCGTCATGCAAACAGTTGCTTACTGTTTGCATTGCCAATGAACCGAAGTATCAATTTACCACTCGTCTGTTATTTAAATTCAGTGAAAGCATTACATTGTGTCCCAGGTTACACGTACATTTAGTGAGCATGAATTTGAACGTTAAAAAGCAAATTCAGTTTGTGTTTGGGTAGTTACAGGTACACCTCTTAAGGTTTTTCAGCATAGCACGAAAGGGCCAGAACTTTTTGGGTTAAGCATGAAAGTTTCTTACAGTGAGTAGTTTCACAAAAAGTGAGATTGAATGATGACCTGACATCTGGGATAAATGAAGGATATTTATGTAATGAACTGTGAAAGTGTTCTGCCAATCGTAGATTAGTAATACCGTGTGTATTCGCTTATAAGATAGAACAAACTGCGAACAACAAAGATCCCGATCTGCTGTAACAAAATGCGCCTGCAAATCAGGGTATATATTGTTTGTTCTAATGATTATTTCTAACACACTGCATTTACCCAGATCTGGCGGCGCATTATGCGCCGGCAGATATGGGTCTCTGCAGTTTGCAGTTGGATTCTACTCATAAGCGAATACAACGGTACTTTGTTAGACACGGCTCAAAGTCCGTTTCCCACTATGACAAGCGATCTTCTTCAATGATGTTCCAGTCAACCCCAATATTAACACAGAAGACAAATCTGTCAACGTATTGCCTTGCACGTAACGTTGGAATAAGTGAACTTCTTGCACACGTTTTGTGCTAACATTTCATATTAACGAACTCAGAGTTATTTGTCTGTCTTACATTTTGATAAAGTTTATTTTGAACAATATATCAAAGTTTTCAATATTACCAGTATAGAAAACTACTACTATAACCATCAAATTTATGTTTAAAACTTAATTTTAGGAACCGGAAGCGATATAGCAATTATATTTACTCTGATGTAAAATTTATGCCTAAATTTTAAATGGATGAACTGAAAGAATTATAGTAGTTATATTTACTAAGAGGCAAACTTTATGTTTATAGCAAAGTGACCCTTTCTATTAATCTTCATCTAAAATGATTGTCTTATCATACCCAAATTCGGACATTGTTTCTTTATCTCGATTGCATTAGAAATATAACCCCCTATTTCGCGTGTCAACATGAACTTAATTTAAAGAATAAATCTATTGTATAAGTATCCATTGAATTATGTAACAACCAGTATCCACAACAAAGGGAGAAATACATGGTTATTACAATATTTTAATCTATCCATGGTTACTTTGTGTAAAGATTGAAGATTTTAATGAGAATTATGATGACATATTCGTTAATGTTAGGACACAACTCTAGGAGCCTAACACATTTGGTGTGATAAAGGACATCATCATTAAGCCTTCTATTGTAAAGTCCTTTCCTAGGTCAGTATTTGCTTTCCCTCTCTGTCGATAAGGTGATATTAAAGGATCATTACTCAACAGTGAGACCCTGGCTATTTCTGGAAAAATTTCATCAAACACTGTTCAGGTCACCTTTGCATAAAATACCCTGTCATTATTATCAGGTACATCACTAAATGAAACGATAACATTTGTACCATTAACCGTGCTTCACACCTGTCTCTTTTTCGACATCACACTCCAAGAGTTGCCGTGTTAGGATACCGATATGAAGTCCGATAGGGGGCGGTGTTGTTCATGGAGCATGGCACAGCCTTCTATCTGCTGGCATGGTTTAAGTGAGACTAAGTGGTCCAGAAATATGTTCGAGAAAGTACATTTAACGATTCCTTCAGAATTGCTCCTACTTTAGAATTTATCTTTAAATAAGATAGTCGTCATGTATCGATAATTAGAAGTCTAAAACTCTATAATCTGTCTGACAAATATTTTGGTAGTTCACGAATGAATTATAATATATAACGTTTTATTAAAATGTAGAAAATTCAATGCATAATCTACCCTAAAATGTAATGCATTGACGAATATATGATAAATATATAACGAATATATAATAAAAAAACAACAATTAAATTAAGTTCTCATTAGAATCATCTTGAAGTGTGGCGCATTCCATAAGAATTGTATGTTTAAGTAATGGTTTCTTTAATATTTGTTTCTAAAAATGAATGTAACATGATCACATACAAATACTTAAAAACTGGTGTAAAGCATCTAACTCATGGAACTACCTGTCAACGAGCACAACATTTTCTATTCTTATTCAAAACATTTGATTTTCTACAACTTTATTACCATTGAGGATAGAGTTATTAAACTTTATTACCATTGAGGATAGAGTTATTAAACTTTATTACCATTGAGGATAGAGTTATTAAACTTTATTACCATTGAAGAAAGAGTTATTAAACTTTCGGTTCTATCTAATTGTTTGAAGTTCTGCCAACATTTACTATTTCAATAACGAAATCATGAAATGATATTAATTAACAGTTAGTATGATTTTTTAAAATTTGGATTACTTAATTAGAGTTTCCTATTTGTGCCTATATTGGCGTACCAGAAATAGTTCACTATAAAGCTATTGATAGATCTATAAAACTGTACCGCGTTACGTGCAGTCGTCCGATAGTGGCGTACATGGTACGGAGTATAACTATTTCTTAGATACAACGGTACGCATGTGCGTTTTATAGATAGTAAGAGATCGATGTATAAGACAGGACAAACTGTGAACAACAACGATCCCGATCTGCTTTAGCATAATGCGCCTGCAGATCAGGGTCTATGTTGTTTGTTCTAATGATTATTTCTAACACACTGCACAGACCCAGATCTGTATATCAGTAAATACAATGTAGACACTTAGATTTTGATGAAGCAACACATATCTGCACCCAGTTCCATTAACATTTGTTATCCTTTAAGGATCTGTCCTTTACACTGACCTTTAAGGCCATGACATTTACACTGACTTTTAAGGCCGTGTCCCTTACGCTGACTTTGCGACGAAATACAAGAAAGAAGTGTCGGACAATAACAAGCAAGTTATTACAACAATATTGAGAATACATTTGTGACTTTTCAAAATATTGTCCATGGGGCAGAAATCTCATGTGACACCTTTTAGGTTTTGTCTTTGATTATTCACTCAGGTAAATTTAAAAAATGTTTAGATTATATACGCAGACAGTGACTTACGAAATATCATTAGTGTTTTTGAGTTCGTGCTAACTGCACTACAGCTAATGAAACTCAGGTTTCTGACCTGAAAGCTACTGCTAAAGATTCCATATAGAATTTGCTTCTGAACAGCTTGTCTTGAAAATAGACGCAATTGTAATGATGTATTTTTTGCCATATAATGTTCCTATTTCATCATTTTTAAACGTTTTTTTACCCCTTCATTCAAAAACTGTAACTACTAAATACCATTTCTTCTAAATTTCTTATTGTGAGTCTCCAGAAACAGTTGTATAATTGAGCTTTATAGTAAATTGCAATAAATTGTATGGATCTTGGACAAAAATTTAGGCAAAAGATGGGCGTGTCTTTCCAAATGAATGATAATACTGTACATAATGAATGATAATACTGTACATAATGAATGATAATAATGTACATAATGAATGATAATACTGTACATAATGAATGATAATACTGTACATAATGAATGATAATACTGTACATAATGAATGATAATAATGTACATAATGAATGATAATAATGTACATAATGAATGATAATAATGTACATAATAACATTTCAGGATCATCCATAGTTTTGTCTATCACCATATCGTACGGGGAACTCGAGAAAATTGAAACACAAAAAAAGAACAAAAATTACTATACCAGTCAGATTCAAATATGTAATTATTTCGCAAATGAAAACAAATTACTGGACCATTCATAATTGTGTGTATCTCTATCTCTCACAGGGATATGAGAACAAAAGTTATTAAAATAAAAAAAAATCACTCGACCTCTCATACGTTCTGATAACCTCATCTTGTCTAGAGATATATGAACACGATTGATCAAAGTATTACAAATCACTAGACAATCCAAAAATGGGAGTTCTTCGAGAAGCATGTAAAACTACTACAAACGCTAGACTTAAGAGTAATATTTCTCACATAAAATAAAGTAATAGACTATCCAGGCCCGGTGATGTTAATTTTGCAAAAGGTAAAATCGAATATTAACACCAACAAGAATTGAGGGTATTGTATTTACAAAATTTAGGATAATATAGAAAAGCAAGACATGAGATTGTGAAATTCGACAATACAGTTTTGGGAAAGGTAAGCATGTCCAATTACATGCACTGTAAATTCTTCAAATTCATCGGTTGTGAAGTAAAGAATCTGTTCTAGTCTAATCTCTGTAATGTAGTTTGCTAAATTTCCATTTTGCAAGTTTAATTCATTTGTTTTTAGCTTGTATGCATTTTCGGTTTTAACTTTTCTGTCTGATTTAGCCATTATTTCTTCTACAATATTTTTCTATTCAAACTGTTGTATATCCTCTTTTTGGCTTTCCTTTCCTTGTGAAATTTGTGTCGATTTGCTTGATGCATCAAGTATGTTAAATTCATCCATCTCGTTAGAGTGTTTGCTTTTTTCGTGTTCTGTCAAGTTCCAAAATGAAGCTTGCTGATTGTGGACAATAGGGGTATTAATTAGGATAGACAACTGATTATTCAAGAACGGAAAAAACTGATTAAAAAAGTGATTAAATTTTTATCATTGTCTTAGTGCCTCTCCTATTGTATAGCGGTTGAATAGCTTCCCTTCATTGTAATTAGGGCAGTGAGTAAGACGTAGATAAAGTACTCTACTTTTGTCCATTTTAATGCCATGTCGTTTCTATAACATCATATGTGCTACAATTACTCTGGTGGAAAAGGCTTGTAATGTATTGCAGTTCCGGTGGTAGGTCATATATAAAACGATTTAAACTTTTTTCCAGCTATAAGATGTTGCTCTGGTGCTAACTGAGACCATTGTCATTTTGTCAAAGTTTGTATAGAAAATGTACATTGCTTGGTGACACCTATACTGTAAGTATGCATATCATCTCAACCTTCCCTTATCAAAATCAAATTGTAGAATCTCGAGTCAGATATATCATTCAAAATTTTAATTTTCTGAAAATAATACCCTCGAGTTTTTCTTGTGGATATATTTTTAATTTTGTGTAAATATTGTTTAAAATTTCTAATGTTAACCTTTCCCTATACGTAATAGTGATAATCTAAATATGAGTGGACCTGAGCTGTTATTATGTGTACTACTAACGCCGTCGATATGTGTTAAACCGAATTATAAGCTATAAACTGTGCCAACGTTGTATTATAGCCTGAGCTGAGAAGTGCAATACTTTAATTTATGCAGACACGTAAACACCATTATCCAAGAAGAGTAAACATTCTAAATTTCAACATTAGTAATTTCTCGATTAGCACGTCTTCGTGATGAAGACTGTTACATTGCCGTGATTCTACTGATTGCTTATTTAAGTAAACATTTGAAATGTTGACACACATATTGTTTATCTATTTGCGTATACACGAATAATTTAAAAGTCTTTTTTCACAAGTTTATTGTACCAAGATGAGTTTTAAGTAACTATTTCCTTTTCTCACCTAAGTTTGAAAGCTGATTAAGGTCGTGCCACCGGCTTAAACATAGATAACGTGTGACTTGGCAAGTCATCGTTTTGCCTGTGTTTAATTAAAAAATGACAACCAGTCCATTATTCAGCTTGTGTTTGAACAGGGCAAGCAATTCGTTTACTCTTTTAAGTACTTCACATGTTTTTGAAATTGGTATTTTGACACGGAATCCTTACGTATTATTATGTATCTCCTTGACTTTCTATTTGATCCATCAGGTGAGTCACCAAGGTGGAAGACCGATTCACCAAAGAATATCAACCATCTGTAACTATACGCTAGATAAAAGCTGTACACTTAATTTCCTAACTCAAGACTGCTATCTGAGAGAGCTCCAAAATAACACTTAACCACACAGTTGTTATCATGACTATCAGGACGTCTCCACTATGTCACTTATTTTGTAGGCAAACCTTGCAGGAAGAGGGATGCTTCATTTACTTCTTTTTGGACATACGCCTCAAGATGAGCACTGCCACAGAACAGCTTCCACGAGATGCAAGCTGTATTAATGCATCATCATCGTCGTCGTCGTCGACATCATCATCGTCTTCGTCTTCTCATTGTCATTATCTGTGATTATTATTGTTCTTGTTGTCATCAATGAACGGTGAAGACACTGGTCGTACAGTGATTATATAATGAAATCGAAACCCACTTCTACTGAACACTGAACTGCAAGAAAGTAAATCTAATTTCTTGCCCACAATTGATGCACTGACTGAAAAAAGTTAATTAGTGTAAAAATTGACCACCTTAAAAGTTTTCTGACGCCAGCTGACCTCAAATACTGCCGAATATTCGTTAGAGCAATAAGAGAAACGTTGAATGTCAAAAATAAATAATAAAAATTAATATCTACAAATAAACGGACATTATACAATGTGCATACCTGCACCGCTGGAATGAGATGAAAATAAACGGACATTATAGATACAAAATGCATACCTGTACAGCTGGAATGAGATGAAAATAAACGGACATTATACAAAATGCATACGTGTACAGCTGGAAAGAAATGAAAATAAACGGACATTATAGATACAAAATGCATTACAGCTGGCATGAGATGAGAAAGAAATAAGAAAAGAAACTTAGATTGCTTTACCATCAATTTTAAGAGAAAAGGACAGGGTTTTATGTATCGAGATCGAGATCGATCGAGAGATCAATCGATCGATTGATCGATCGATCGAGAGATCTTATTGCAGGATGAAGATTCAAAGACTACATTTTCAAAAGGTCTTTAGGTACTTGATACCTCCCCCACCAACAAAAAAAAAAAAAGAAGCATTTTATATTTTCTTAGCACAAGCTGAATTAAAACAAGCCATGCTCTGGAGAATGCAGGTGTTAATAAATAATTTATGGACGGGTAATACACGTGGTTTTATCTCTATTTGCAGATACATCTGTAATCATCTTCATATCATGGTAACACAGGTGTCTATGATACTACAATGAAATTAATTTTCCACCAGAAAGGACGGTTATTTCCTGTGACAAGGTCCCGCAAGATTGGCTCTAATTTTGTATGTACAATAACGTACGACTGCTGTGATTGCGTTTCTCCGACCCTTATATCTAAGGGTCACTTGAGTCACACTGTGTAAACTTAAATCTATCCTGGAAACAAATTAAGAAAGCAAACAATTTCACGATAGTCTTTAACTTGACAAACGATACGTTCACTCCCCGATGTTTACTTTTGTCACGTGACCGAAGTAGCTGTTTAAAGTGAGCAAATACCTCCGTCTGGTGAATCATCAAACGCATGTCAGCAATGAAGATAACTGACCTACAATTTAATATTTACAAAACAAACATTTTTAAGTCGATAATGACTGGAAAGTACATTGAAAATCATCAGCAAATGCATTCTATGCATGACAGACAACATCAGAAGGCACATCACCATCCGCGACAAAACAAAACAATCTCTAGTCTACAAAGTACGGTCGAAACGGTTACGGAATATCATCGCTTCTTTTCATACAAAGCAATAATTATTAGAAGCATATGTAGATCATCCAATCGAAAAATCCAGACGTACACTACACTAGAAGCAACTAAAAGACTGAAGTACCATTCTCTTTGAAGAAAGATGTTACATCAGTGTATGTAGACCATCTTGCCGAAAGATTCAGACATACACTACGCTCGAAGCAACTAAAACAAGACTGAGGTACCATTCTCTTCAGTTATTATCAATGAAACGACACCATCATCCGATATTGATTCCAAACACACTGACAGAATGAAAACAAGACAGACATCCAAAAAAGCGATCCAGAGGGGTTGCGATGGGATCAAAGTTTAAAACGAGACTAACGAACTGATGATGGACAAAATATGGGGTCTCAACACTATGATTTTAATGAGAGATCAAACTGAAAACTCTCGATGCAATGGCTTTAATGAAAGATCATATTGAGAATTCTCAGTCCAATGGCTTGAATAAGAAATAAAACTGAGAACTCTTAACGCAATGGCTTTAATGAGAAATCAAATCGAGAACTCTCAACGGAATGGCTTGAATGAGATATCAGATTGAGAATACTCTATGTAATGACTTTAATGAGAGATCAGACCGAGAACTCTCAACGCAATGGCTTTAATTATAAAAAGCCTTCCGCAGAGTCATTACATTTTCTATGTTATGTTGTAATGTTCGATACAGGTATAATGATTCTCGAGTTCTGGGATCATGTATGGCATATATGTTACAAACTGTGAAAAATCCTTATTGTTCATAATACCAAAGACTTGAGTCCATGTGCATGAGCACAACAATGAACTGTGAAAAATGAGGAATGTCCAATATTACAGGAATATGGCGGACTGCATAACCAGAAAATCTGACACCACGGCATGAATATAAGAAATAAATTTTGGACTTAAACTACACCTTAAAAGAGATCATTCTGTAAAAGATGAAAATATTTTTGAAAAATGTTAAAGCTAACGGTAGACACAGAAAATGGAATAACGAGTTTCACAGAGGAGATGGAACTCTCACATTTGAAAGAGTTGTGAAACGTTCTTCCGTATTTTACTGTGGCTCTTATTTAATGTTATTGAAACAGAATTGCAAACGAAAATATCTAATGCGGGTTGTTTTCATTCCTAAGGTGTATGATATCAGTGGTATATAATTTATATTATATTTTTTTGACAGCTTTTACAAAGTTATTGCATTTCTGTAAAACTCGTATAGCACTCTGAGAATACTGAGTATTTTAACATCGAATTTATGTGTAAACAGATGTAAATCATTGACAATCCACATTGTTGCATTTTGAATTGTTCGTCCCCCAGGCAGTATCTTAATCGATTGGAGCCTAGTAAAACTGAATTGTGTTATAGCTCTACATAGATCTCATGATTCATTGTTTTCAAACATGGTCGAATAAATATTTCTATTTTGTAATAGGGGACTTAAGATTGCAAAAAAAGAACACCCTGCTGTCTGTAGAAGCTGCTCCTAAGGGTAGTTATGTGGGAACTGCTCCAGTTACCATTCCAGGGGGATGTCATTTTTTATCCGCAAAGCTTTATCTACGCTCTACGATTGGACTATATGATTCTTGACTAATGAATTCTCTAATACCTTTTTATTACATGTGACTTTATGGTGAACGTATGTGTACGAATAGTGACTGTCACTCATGCGCAGGACCCACTGTGCAAAATAAGTATTTCTGCATACATGCTATTGTTAGAGCCAAATTATCAAAGCAACTTTTCGAATTTGTGATATAAAGTTTGGGTGTCATTTTGGTTTGGTATTAGTGCCTCAAGAATACTATCTTTCTTATTTATTTATTTATATCTAATTATTTTCCACGTGTCTTGACTGTTTAAACCGTTGGTCTTTATTATACATTTTACCAAATTCCCATCTCGTTGTTTAACGATGCTACCCTAAGGATAGCTTAATCTGAATTGTATCCCTTAAACCCCCCGCCCCCCCCCAATGGGAGACCATTTTCCCCCAACAGATCTTTATGTGCGAGATCTGTTATCGGACTTTGTGCGAATTATGATTCTCTCGGGCCCTTTTTAAATATACTTGTAATGAAATAAAAAAATTAAAACTAACAAACAAACAATTAAATTAAATATACATAACAGGCAAAAATATGAGTCAACAGCTTCCGCATATACTAAACTTCGTAGGTTTTGTCTGTTGCTTTCTTTGTTTAATAGTGTTATCGTATTTCTGCACTAGATGTAAGCTCACCAAAAATATTAATCAACCGCTTTTGCATGTCTATATTACCTTTTTTATTTTAGTAATATCTTTTCCCTGCACGAGTTTTTAGAACCACAACAAATATTGCTCATCCTTTCCAACTAGTTTACTACTATCAATATAGAATTTATTTCCTGTCTGAATTAAGAATATCTCAAATTCATGTCAGCCTTGTGTATTTCATGTCAGCCTTGCGTATTTCATGCCAGCCTTGTGTATTTCATGTCAGCCTTGTGTATTTCAGTCTGTCTAAATCAAGTATGGAGAAGAAAAGGAAATACTTTTGTCTCTGATTGGCGATGGAGAGTGACTCATCGAAGTCTATAGAGTACAGAACTTGCGAACGACATGTCTTTTTTGGACATACAAGTTTTGCAAGTGATGTGGGAATTTTAAAAGTATTGAAGTTTTTGGTTGTATTACAAAACACATTTCTAATTCAGAACTTTAAACTATGATCCCCTTTTTCTACTTCTGAAGTGATGGATCCACTCTCACAAAGTGTTCGCTCGAGGGAAATGAAATAAATGCGTTTTGCAGTAATTTCCTGAATAGTACATTTCCATAATCGTTTTATCAGCTTTTCATGCAGTGTTCAAAACAAAGCATTTGATATCTTCTGTCAGCAGGGTGATCTTTCTATATTGTGACTAACTGGTTTTGTAGTTCGATGATTGTAGAAGTTCACTGATGGGATTTTTTGTAGACTGATCATATGTACGTATTTTATTCTTTGACCATGGCTTTTCTGGCATTGCAGTATAATGAAACATAATGTAATGTTATGGTATGGAATCGATAATGCTCATCACAAGAAAATTAAAAACCATGATTTTAATTCTAGCTTGACGAATAGCGATAATGTATAGGTGTCTCGTAATCAATGCCAGGGAGCATCTGGTACGGCTTAGACAGAGTAAGTTTGGATTTAGTGAGCATCTATGCAGTGTCACTACATTGGGGAAAACCACGTAGGGAAAACAAGAGGCAACTGAATTCTTATTGCCGACACTTTCCATGTACTGCAGCCAGTCGATTCCCCCAGATGAGTAAAACTCACAACGCTGCATTCATTCAACATGAGTGAAACAAACTATGGACAATGCTGTACTCGGCTCGAACCCACGTTATAGTTATTATTAAACGATATGGCAACTTTTTGAAAACAATTCTGTGACAGTATCCACGTTTGCACCTGAGTACTGTGTTTTTTGATGAACCATATATGCAATGTATTTGACTTGCTCTGCTCAAAGAAATAACTTGCTATGCAGACAATTTGGATTTAGGATATGGTTTTCACCTGCCCCTCTATCACCAGATCCCAAAAGGTATTTGAAATATAATACAAAGCCATAAGGAATTAAAAATTAAGTTGTATGGAATTCTACAAATGTTACCACACATGCAGAAGACACCAGAGTGCTTGGAGAAATGAGACCAGAGATCAACCTAGACCAGTAAATGAATATAGATTTACTTGTATATATACATATTGTTTGTGAGACGGAGTCCCACTATGTTGGGGGTGGGTTGTTTTGTTGGTGGAATTGATTGACGGATTGTACCTTCTTACAAGGTGTCTGCTTTATTGGGTTATCGTTGTCTAGAGGGCGATAGCCTTCGGTGTTATTGCCCGTATTGAGTAAATATTAATATAAAGTGTGAAACTTATAGGTGGAATAGATAGAGATCTGAGCAGATATATAAACAGAATGACACGAGCCCCCCGTACATGGAGAAAACCCCAATATAATCAATTACATAACAACTGTGATAATACATTACATTAGGAAGATAACTTCTTTTGAAATAAATCACTCACCGAATGTCAAACACAAATATACTTATATAAATAGCAGATCTGTTTTAAATGATAGAATTGGTTCATCATAGAATCGAGTGAACAGTCGAAGTCATTGCCTTGTACAACTTCATAACCCGCTTATTTCCGGTTCATTCCAACTTCACTGTGGCTGTCCTTCTTGGTCCTTTTCGCTTTTCTTTCTCTTCTCCAAACTCTCTATTGTCTCGCCATTTTTTGGCCCTCGAACTTTGTGTGGGTAGATGGATACGTAAGAACGTAGATAAGTAGTTACTTGGATAAGTAGGTCGTGGATACGTTCCGTGGAGCTATTTCCCCTTGTGCTTTCAAGCTTTGCTCGCTTCTACCGCCAGAATTGTGTCTGTCGACTTTCCAGACATCCGGCCTCTTGGATAAATGTTTTACGAGAGAATTTCTTCTAAATTCAACCTCGGAGGCTCCTACCTTTGTTTTTTCTTGCAGAAAAAAGTAGACTAATTAAACTTTGCGATGGGACATATGAAAAACCAATAAATTTCGCGTGGGAACCACGCCCCTTATTTAGCGTAACCAATCCGGATTAAATATATCTCCCGCCTTTTATAATTAGGCGCCAAAATCGTAGTCTGCCTGACCTCGAGATTTCCAAATAACTAATCCTGGACAATTTCAAAATCTGACATTTCCGATACAAGATCGAAGTTAACCCTATCCTTCCAGTCTGTCTGACTGTTAAATAAACGAATGGTTAATTAAGAATCACTTCTCTCACATGACACAGCCATTAACAATCCGTGCATTATGGCGATTTAACACTCCCCGGTCCCCATAAATCTAATTAATCGTTCACCTGCCCAAATTAATGTGCTCTTCATAGATCGACAGAAATTTGCACCCTTACATACGTCCCCCCTTGAAGAGTAGAATCATTGATTTTTACTCTCCAAATGTTTTGGAGATCTAATCTGATTCACTTACACGTCCTCAGGTGAACCTTTCACCTCAGACGTCCCTACTCTACTTAAGCAGTCAGCCCCTACATTCTCGTTGCCGTTAACATACCGTACCTGGACTTGGTACTGCTGTAGAAATAATGACCATCTCATTAATCGTCCATTGGTCAACTTAGCTTGAGCTAAATAGGCGAGTGGTTGGTGGTCAGTTTCTAAAATAAATTTTCGTTCATACAGGTAACGTTGGAATTTAGATATCCCAAAGATAATTGCCAAGCAATCTTTCTCAGAGACTGAATAATTGCGTTCTGCAGCTGAAAATTTCCTGCTACTGTATGTAACTTGGAATAAGTTTCCGTCATGCTCTTGTAATAACACTGCCCCTAAACCTCTATCACAAGCGTCAGTACGTAAGACAAAATCTCGTGTCACATCAGGCAATTTCACTACTGCGTCTGACGTCAGTCTTTCCTTCAACGTCTGAAATGCTCGTTTACATGCGTCTGTCCATATAACTTTCGTCGGAGCTTTTTTCCGATTCAAGTCAGTCAATGGGCTAGCAATAGCGCTGAAGTTAGTAACATAGCAACGATAATACCCTGCCAGTCCCAAGAAAGATCGAACTTCCGTCTTAGTGGTCGGTCGTTCTGCGTCCCTAAGTGGGTCGACCTTTTGAACTGTCTGGGGTTAACGTTTCTTCGCTGAGGGTATGACCTAGGTAGGTTAGTTTTCTAAACTCTACATGGCACTTAGATGGTCGTGCGGTCAGTCCCGTATGCCGAAGTCGCTCTAAAACGCCTTTCAGCAAAATAATATGATCGTCCCAAGTAGCTGTCGCTAAGAGTAAATCGTCCATGAAGTTTGAAACTCCAGTCCCCCTTAACGGTTCAAGTAATTTTCGAATCATACGCGTGAAGACACTCGGCTCATTCTGGACCCCGAATGGCATGACTACCCACTGGCAGGTCCCATCTGGAGTTGCGTAGGCAAGTTTTGCACTGTCTTCATTTCGAACTGGAATTTGCCAGTATCCCTTAGACAGATCGATTTTCGAAAAATACTTCGCGTTGGTCACCCCGACCAATATGGACTCAGGATCAGGTAACAGTTCTACCTGGAATTCCGTGATCCTGTTTAACTTCCTGTAATCGACGCAAAATCTGTGTGTACCGTCTTTCTTCTGTACCAACACAACTGAAGAGCTATACGCCAACTCAGTTTGTTCTATAACTCCCAAGGCTAAGATAGCTTGAATTTCATTTCAGACAGTTTCTAATTTCGCATAGGGTAACGGATATGGTTTCAACTTCACCGGCTTCTCATCCAGTAGCTTTAGGGTGAACTCCTCCAACTCCGTCTTGCCAGGTCGTTCTGTCAAGACGCTTGAGTAGTCTTGGAGTAACGACTCCACTTTCTGACGTTACTCTGACGTTAACGTCCCGTCAAGGACAACGTCGACGTAGGTTTCTTCCTTCGTCAGAGGACAAGTAGGGAGTACTTCCGCCTCTCCTCCGTTGTCGTCGGGTTCTTCAGTCACCACTGTAGCAACCACGAACTGTGTCTCTCTCTTTCACGTTAACGTTTCAGGAGATTTACTTGGTACAGCTTCTCCTTGTCTCCTACCCGGATACGGTAGTTCTGCCCACCCTTTTTTTCCGTTACCACGAATGGTCCCCTCCATGAGACTTAAAGTTTATTGTGCTCTAACGACAGCAACAACAACACCTTGTCACCCACCTCGAAGTGACGTTCCTTCGTCCTTTTATTGTAATATTTGGCTTGACGCTCCCTTGCGTCGCGGAGATTCTCCTGAGCCAATTTAGAAACCTCTTCCAGCTTGTTGCGGAGATCAACAACATATTGGTATATTGCTCGCACTTCCTTGGATGCTTGTTCATCAGTCCATATCTGTTTTAATACAGCCATGGGTCCCCTGACTGTCCTCCCATAGACTAATTCGAAAGGCGAAAAAACCCAAACTAGCCTGTGGTACTTCTCGATACGCAAAGAGTAACGCGGGAAGGTAACGATCCCAATCCCTGGGTCGACCTTCACAAAGCTTCTTTAGAGCCTGTTTCAATGTTCCATTGAAAATCTCCACGAAACCATTGCACTGCGGGTGATACGGGGTAGTTGTCAGGTGTCTAATGGACAGTAATCTATTTACCTCTTCCATCACCTGGCTCACAAACTGCGTCCCCTGGTCAGTCAGTATCTCCTCAAGAACAACCAACTGTCGACCAAACTCCTAACATTGTCTCAGCCACCATGACTGAGTCAATGGTTTTCAAGGCCATGGACTCCGGGTACCGGGTGGCATAATCTACTATCGTTAGTATATAACGATTTCCGCTTTCTGCCGCCGGCTTTATCGGACCTACTAGGTCCATCGCCACCCTCGAGAAAGGTTCGTCAATCAGTGGGGTGGTTCCTAGTGGCACTGGGCGATGGGAGGTCTTAGGTGCCACCCGCTCACACTTGTCACACGACAAACAGAACCTCTGAACATTCCCGTACACACCTGGCCAGTAGAATTTCCTCACTAACCTATCTCTGGTCTTCGCCACGCCCATGTGGCTTCCATGTAGACCCTCATGTGCCTAAGCACTTCTGTTCGCTTCGCTATGGGTACAACAACTTGTTTAAACGTATCGGTCCCTTTCCTGGAGTACCGGTACAAAATACCGCGTTTCGTCACGAACTTCACCTCGCCTCTGGCAATTTCCGTATGGACCCATCTTTTGCGTACCTGCGTACCTTGTTGAGAGACAAATCTTCCTCTTGAAGTTTCCTCAACTCGCCAGGTAGAAAATTGTCTATGGGCGAAGTCGTGGGTCTTAGCGGCTTTGACCTGAATCTTCGCTTCATAGTCCTCGTCTCAACGGACCCCACGGGTACAGGTGTACACGTCATAGCGTTAGGCTGTGGCAATACATACCTACACCCTAATATTACGTTATGAGACAGTCCCGACAAACACGCTGCTTGAATTCGTCCCTTTACATACGGCGAATCAAAATCAATGTTAACGACCGGGAGCGAATCTTTCGTCCGGTTAGGAAACTGGACTTCAACCGTCTCGCCTGTGTAATCTCCAGGCTTGATATATCTACTATCTACCAAGGCCTGATAACTACAGCCAGTGTCAAACAGTACGGCTGCCCTCTCAACATTAACCGTAGCTACCGCTGTGTTAGTCAACGCCACTGTTTCCTGTTCCTTAACAGTATTCATAGTTACCGAATTAATCGTTGTCGGACGATACTTCCTACAATCCTTAACGACATGGCCTGGTCTGTTGCTGCCGTAACACACCGGCTCACCTTTGCTCCCCGTGGTATCCTTTTCTGCCACCTGAGTCTTCCCCGACCCACGGAAATGTTCTCGGCTAAGATTTCCGGCCCCTGGCCTCCCATCATTCTGACCATTCCGTCTTTGGGGTACCACCTCAGTGGTTTTTCTATGCTCACCGTTGCCAGGTCGGTCCCTGCCACCCCAGGTGGTTGGACGCGAGTGCGCGCTCTCATAGCGCTCGGCCATCACGCTTATATCATCCAAGGTTAAGAATTCACGCTCCGCTAAGAACACTATCAAGTCTTTTCTGTATGTACTTAAGACGTGCTCTTTCAAAATTTCTTCGCGTATGCCTTCATATGTTAGCGCGGTACCAATCATTTTCATCCATTTAACAAAACTTACGCGTACGCGGTTATGGAATTGCGCGCGAGTTTCGGTAGCTCTTTTCGACGATCCTCTAAAGAGTTTCCGAAATGTTTCCACCGACAGCTCATAGTGCCGTAGTAGCGCTTTCTTCAAAGCGTCGTAGTCGTCTACCTCGTTCGGCGTCATATTATGGTAGACGTCTTTCGCGGCTCCCTGTAAGAATGCCGAAACATTGATAGCCCACTGGTCTTTGGGTAGCTGATGAACCAGTACCACCTTTTCGAACTGTGTCAAAAAGTTTTCAATGATTTCGTCCCTGACGTTGAACATGGGCATGGTGATCTGTATTGGTCGTCTGTCTTCAGATCGCCTGCTTGTGAGTCCTGAACGTTCGTTCAGGTCTTCACCTCTTCTGGTCTCTGCTTCGATCCTCATCCTCTTCATGGCTAATATATGTTCGCGTTCTCTAGCTTTTTCTTCGGCCTGCAATCTGGCTAGTTCGAGCTCTCGTTCGTGCTCAGCTACCGCTACCTGCCGGTCTTTCTCTCGTTCGCGCTCAGCTGCTTGTCTGTCTTTCTCTCGTTCGCTCAGCTGCTTGTCTGTCTTTCTCTCGTTCCGCGGCTAGTTGCTCCTTGTGTTCTCTAACACTCCGCTCAACAAATTCAGCTAACTGGGCCCCTTCGTAACCCAGTTCGTCCTTACAAATCGACTTGAATTCTCTAACTAATTGTCTGTCTGTCGCCATCCTGGTCTACTTGTACGGTGACACAAGAATTAAGTTCTTTACCTACACTCAAGTTTTACTGCCCTACTCGAAAATAGCCCCACACGTATTTATCCTACTTCTAGTATGGCCCTACTCAATTAAACCAGTCAATTCCTTGAACCAACAATCAATAAACGGGCAGTACACCGCTGGAATGTCTCCCCAAAATCAGCGTAACGCTTACACACTAAACAAAGCGCAATTTACTACTGCGGGGTTGGCCTAAATATCTCTTCTCCCAAGAGAATACAAAGGTAATTCTTCACTTTCACTTCACAAATTTAGAATATGACCTGAACGGCAAGGAACGTGCCTCAGTCTCTTACCATATTTTCATCACAATATGAAAAGAAATGGCAAGAAAATTGCATGCACAGAATATATAAAAAAGAAGCAGACAATGATTCGATTCACTCTGATCGCGAATTTCTTGAAAAGTACTATTGAAATTATCAATGTTTAGATACTTATTCTGTTCTATATTTGCTCAGACTCTTTACTCGAATAAAATGTTCTGATTCCTAGACGAGTGCCCACTTTGCGACGGAGCCCCCACTTTGTTGGGGGTGGGTTGTTTTGTTGGTGGAATTGATTGACGGATTGTACCTTCTTACAAGGTGTCTGCTTTATTAGGTTATCGTTGTCTAGAGGGTGATAGCCTTCGGTGTTATTGCCCGGATCGAGTAAATAGTAATCTAAAGTGTGAAACTTATAGGTGGAATAGATAGAGATCTGAGCAGATATAAAAACAGAATCACACGAGCCCTCGTACATGAAAAAAAAAAAGCAATTTAATCAATTGCATGACAACTGTGATAACACATTACATTAGGAAGATACACTTCTTTTGAAATAAATCATTCACCGAATTTCAAACACAAATATAATTATATAAATAGCCGATTTCCAAATAACTGATTCTGGACAATTTCAAAATCTGACATTTCCAATACAAGATCGAAGTTAACCCTATCCTTCCAGTCTGTCTGACTGTTAAATAAACGAATGACACAGCCATTAACAATCCGTGCATTATGGCGATTTAACACTCCCCGGTCCCCATAAATCTAATTAATCGTTCACCTGCCCAAATTAATGTGTTCTTCATAGATCGACAGAAATTTGCACCCTTACAGTTTGTTTGTTTTTTCTAAACAGGCATCAACTCATTTCCGAATCCTGCTACACAACTTAACTGGACGGAATAGATTCTGGGCTGAAACACATATTTATGAAGCTTTGAAGCAGAGTACTTATGTATTGCAGACACCGTGTACATAATCTGTCGTATTGTCAAATGGTGTTCTGTTAAGGAAGGTATTGTACTTCCTTATTTCATCTGCTTTTTGTCTACTCTACAACACAGACCCCCTATCTGCAGGCGCATTATGCTACGGCAGATCAGGATCTTTGTTGTTTACAGTTTGACACGACTTATAAGCGAGTATATACAGTACAAGAAATTTGTATTTAAAGCCGATAGTCTGTACACGGTGAAATACGACCTCGGGGCGTACCATTTTACAGACGCGACGAAAACTGCTACATATTTCAGCTAGATAGTAAGTATTTACAATATCAAAACCATCACAATGCCAACAGTAACAACAGCTTAAAGAGAAAACAACAAAATACATTATGCCGATATACTGCATTTTCCGGGGGGTGGGGTGTGTGAGATAGAAACCCCATGAATGTATATGACACTTTACAAAAGGTATACATTTGAAAATTTATATTAGAAATATGACAAGTTTATTATTAAAATCCACATACAAGGGCTATCTTTTATTCGTTACGATAGCGGGAAGTGAGAGTGCTAAAAGCTCATACTTTAACTGCAACAAGCACAGAGTAAATAAATCTTTAAATGAAGCAGTATTACGACTCTGGTCTTAAACTAAGTAACAGAATGAAGCGAAACCAACAAGTTTAGTAAATTCAACAAATAAATTTATTTCCATGAATACAAAATGAAAATATAAAAGACACAGTATTGTAAACTAAATCCCAAATAATCCTAAATATCCTATCACAGTTCCAAAAGTATAGAATGTTCCGAACGAATTCTGATATTGAATTTGCTAATGTACCAATAGTATTGAGTCTGCCAATGTGCCAATAGTCTTGATGCCTCAAAATGATATAATCCAGAATGCGTTTGCATGAGTCCTCAATAATCCCAAAATAGTGTTTTAGTCCAAAAAGTCAATATGCACTTTGTAGCTCCAATTTATTCCTCTCAAATTATATCTGAACACAACTAAAACTTTGATCATAGATTCCCAAAGACTGATATGAAACAGGAATTAATAATTTTGTTTACCTCATCCTATATATACAGACTGTCACCTGACCTATGATGTATTATGTTTTGGTAAACATCACTATCTTGTAAACAAGGTCAGACTTCTAGAACATTTTCGTTCGTAAATAAGGCTAGGTCTTAAATTCAAATCGATGTAAACATCTTTTTAAAAAATGACAAAAATCAGGTAATCCAAAAAGTCTACTTTCAAACATGGACAAAAGTAAAGCATATAATATAAATTAAATATTCGTAACAGCAGTAAGAAAGCAGGATTTTAAAAAAAGAAGGTTAGTAAAGATTGGTATCCTTTAAAATGATTTTTCAATGACCTCTAAATAAAACGACACGAAACACATTTGTTTAGGCCCTGACCATGCCCTAAGTCAGGCTTCTGAGTTCTTTTAAATAAAAGATTTTTCCAGAGTTCTTTCGACAGGCTCTTCCAGACTCTGAGAGCTTCATATTTCAAGAAAATCTTATCATACCTTGCCGTCTTTACCCTTGGTATTGTTACCAAATTTTCCTGTCTGAGTCTTAAGTTGCAGTTTTTTTTAATGTAATCAGATTATTGAAGTAATTCGGTGTTTTCTTGTAGAGTATCTTGTATAATTCAGCTGCAATATATCTTAATCTAAAATATGTAACGTAGGAAAGTTTACTTTCTTAACAGAGCTATAAACATTATCCGAATTTAGAGCCTACCCTATACTGCAGTTTCCCATACTTTGTGAGAATTATGTTCAATTGTAATGCCCAATAAGGCGGCAATAACAAAGATTTGGCCTAATAACACGTTTGCAGATCATTAACTTAGTATGGATGGACAACCATCTAGTGGTTGAGATGTTGCATGATGTTTGATTATCTATTATCTGCCTGCTTTTTGACAGATAATAGATAAGATGTTGCTAAAACTTAATTGAAAGTCAGTGTCTACTCCAAGACGTTTAACAAGTTCCTCAAAAGTTATTTCATTGCTGAAATTAAAATAATGTGCTGCATTTGTGCCAAGAACAAAGGATTGGAATTTCTGGTATAAACAATTGACTGCAAACCAGTATGTATCTTGCTTCCACTTTGTAGAACAAGTCTGAGTTTATCTGGACTTTTTGATGGATGTTCATATCAGCATAATTATGCAGCGTTGTTGTCATCATCGTACTTATACGTCGTTGCTTGTTTAGTTAAGTAGAAAACGTAATTTATAAAGATACTAAATATAAGAGATCTTTATACTGAACCTTGCTGTTCTCCTTTGAAGGTTTTATCCCAGTTACTGTGCTAAGAACCCCGTTTAATTCTTTGTTTCGGTTATATAAATAGTCTTAAATTCCATATACTTTCAACAAAAGTTTCCGCGATCGAGAGCATGAAACAATTCCGCACTAACCTACGTTCCTGTTAAAAAAGGCTCATTTATGATCATCGTGGAGACGAGTGTGGTCTTGATTGAACGTGTCAGCACACGTACGGCATAAAGAAAACATTAGAATTCCTTTGTAGTATTGACATGATGCTACTAGTTCTTCAGTGGCTAGTGTGTATTTTTATCAAACCTTTATATTAGCGAATGCGTTCCACGTCAATGTGTTCTGTCAGTTTTTGAGGATGACAGGTGGGGAATCGACCATATTTACACATCTAAGGATTCAAGGAAAATAGATCGATGTGAGGTTTACTGTGAGGGATTGGGGGTGGGGTGCCTCCAATATTTATTTAAAATATTGTAGAAGTCCCACCCAGGCTCGATTTTGTTTGGAAGTTGATTTAGTGACAGTTAGATATACAGCTCCGAGCCCCCAGTCAGCAGTGCCGACGGTTAAATGAATAAAGATACAAAAAAGGGTGAAGTTCAATAATGACAATTTAATAACAGTTAAAAGATCAATAGTTCGAATTTCCCAAATACAATTCTTCCGCTCGACCCTTTCTAGCCTATCGCATCATTTGATTCGTAGTGTGAGAGATTTCCACCTGTCCTTGTGTACTACTCATCTGTGTATTCTTCTCTATCTCCTAATTCCCTCTCGTCCTCCCTAACTCCCTCCAAGTTCCTTCTCCTCCTCCACCTCTATTTCCTCCTCCAGACCACTTTCCTCCTCCTCCCCTTCTATCCCTCTTTCTATGTCGACTGCACGTTGTCGACTCCGACTGCACTGTCAGTCTCACTTCCGTCTCCCTCTTAGAGACTCGGGACTACTAACTTGCACCGGAAGTTCTGTCCCCGAAAAGCTTCCTGTGAAAACACAAGGATGGTACAATATTTTCCTCAGCGCTCACATCTCACACTACACACAGCCTATCATCAGATAAGGCTATTAAATTTCACCGGTCACGCATTCATTCACACCGAAATACGCATACATTCTTCTATGGTAAAACACTACATAATAACACAACATGATGGAAGCATGGTATTAATTACTCTTATACATACAACAATAAATGGCTTCACATCAGTACATCCTCATAATTCCATTACACCAACCAATAAACAACAATCAGACGCATATCTTTACATCACAACTCATACCAAATATACAATTTCCAAATATCCATGCTCTGATATATTCACACCTCTATCGTAACTAATCGTACATAAATCAATCATTTTCCTAAACTCCAATTCAAACATGCGTAAACTCTAACATAACGCATTACTAAAGGTACTGGTTACTACGAAGTAACCTACCAGCGAATTACAATATTAATTCTGACGAACTAGCAGTCTACATAATTCTCTACGTAAACTCAAATTCATGTCTCAAATACGCTTATACATGAAACACTACAAGGTAATTCTACATACTAAAACAATCCCAGTAATTAAGTATACATGCTACAAATGCTTACAATTATGACGCCGTAATGTTTTGCAAAAATCAAGCAAATAGCTTACTGACCTTGTCGAAGCTTTTCCTTGTCTTACAATTCTGGTCCTAAGATTCCCGCCAACTTACGAGTGGCTTCTCTCGGAGTATCCTTTCGCTTAAACCCGCTAGATCTACTTCTCATAATCTGCCCAGGTATACTGATAAATTTACTGCACGTTTAAGCTAAAATTTCGATCTAAGGTTTACTCCCACTCTCTATCTTAATTCCAATTGGATGTCGCTGTTGACGGTCCCAATCAAACTTACTGACAATGTCTTCTCGCTTGTCTGTCTACGTGGCGGGTGAGAACACGCCCCGTTCACCCTGCGGGCTTCCCTTTGATCCCTGGACCCATGGTTTAACGTCTGGGTGTGAGGACGGCAAGCCCTTTGACTGGCGGCTATTCTATGATCTGGGTGGCTGGCGACTTGCATACTCAATTAACACTACTTTCGGCTATGTTTACACATCAAACGCGGTCATAATATATCCAACTTTTATACATTTCCTGATACCTGGACTGCGAAACGTGACAATCGACATATTTGATTGGCTCTCCTTGAGATTCGTTCACTTCATATAACAAGCGCATATCATTGGTTTGTCCTCCAAACAAACTGTCGGTTGGATCTGAAGGTTAGATGTCCATCATATCGTAATCTTCGACGATACATTTAAATATCTGATCTGTTTTCCAACTTCGATTGCAGTCGTCTTCCTACATTTCTAGCTTTTGGAATCCTTGACTTTCTAACTCGGTTCGTCGTTGATATGTTTGGTCATACAACTCTTCCATGACGAACACTAAAAACGCATTTTCAGGTCTCTTTGATGAAAACCAGTGTGACATCTACAAAATAAACCTACCTGAAATTCATAAACCGTCTATGGGAATTTCACATCCCAACCATCCACAGAAAGGAATCCAAACATATGTCTTGTCTAAACATTTTCTAGCATGTTGTATCCACTTGTCAAGAGTTTCACACAAATAATGTAGCAAGACCAAAGCTTTGGCTGAATATCACAGCATACGGTGAGAAAGAGGTGGCATGATGGCTAGTTTGAACGTCTCCCGATAGACCAATCTTGTACATTTGCAATAACATAAGCATCCTCCAAGTCGTCGATATCTCCGTGATCCAGAAGTAATCGCCGAAATTTTCACAACAACTTTGTACATTGTCCACATCGGATCGACAATTTATATTTCAAACTTTTTCATGAAAATCAAAAGGGTCTTATGAGTGACATGGTACCAAGCATGGCAACCTATGATACGTGTAATAACATTGAAATGATCTTTGTGATGATAAATGCGAATGTACTTTCTACCTGGGAACTCCGGCACTCGAGAAACGATGGCACCGCGAACGGTATGAGGGTATCATTTCACAGCATAAGGAGGTGCCAACAAGTTTCGAAGATTTGACTTTCAGAAACTTTATACACTGTTTAGAAAAGGTTGGATTTTTGGACGTGTTGAAGTTTGTCAGATATTTTGGAAGAAATTAATTCTGCATGCGTAGCAAACTGAATCCACACCGGAGATTTTGAAGTGGCTTGAGTTATAGATAACTTGATCTAGAGCTTGGTATTGTCGTTTCAATTTCTGTAATACGGATTCAAATAAATCAGTAATGAGGAGATCTGCTTTCTGCTGGAACTTGAGACTTGAACTCTTTAAATTTGACAGTGTAAGTGTAACCCTTCGTTCAATTGTTTCTTTTTAGGAAAGTCGACTGTAAAATAATCATTCGGAGCTAGTGAACGACTTTCTTTCTTGGCTGCTCTTGACTCTATTGACTCTCTAAGCCTTGTAGTGGAGGAGGACGGTGTTGGTTCAGGTTTGCTAATATCTTCTTCGAAATCGCTAGGAAATCATCGTCTCCTGGCTTCTTCTAGTTTCTCATTGTAAAGGTTTGATTTTTTTCATCGTAATTCAAAATAAATAAATTTCCCAAGGGTACACACTCTCTCCCTATACATAGAGAGATCACTTCTACCTTAGAAAATACTTATTCATTTTCGAACTGTGAAGATGGAGAAGTCACAACAGATCACACGTTTCGTCAGAGATTTACAGATATTCGTTAGAAAGCACACTTCTAACAAGACACTTCCACTCCGATAAAAACAAATATGCCTGCTACGTCCCGTTAGTCCCTATACATTTTTCTACATGGCAGCGTAATCTTAAATTTCTGTAGACATCACAAGTGTTATATTTGTAACCAAAGTGTATCGAGACAAATCTCTTTTTAAAATGTAACACCACATTTCCCTTAGACACCCATATCGTCACAAAGTGTAAACCTGCTGCGCAATGTTATTTACCGTAGACATCCCAAAAAAATCCCATTTGAGGTCAACAACTTGTACCAATATAACAATGTATACAATGTGCTTCAATGTTAAATTCCCCTTGAAAGCCACAGACGCACGTAGTACGACTCTCCTACTAAGTATTACCGTAATAAATTCTTGAAATTGAAGGGAGTCTGAAATTCCCGGCGTAACTGTACCACTTATATGACATGCTCATTTCTTTAACACATCCACGTTTTGGTCCTGAACATATTTGCCAATGGGCTTTTACTGAAGTGCAAATAGTTGACGTGTGAGAAAATGTTCATAAAAAAATCAGTCTTACTATTAATATGACAAACAATTACAACTTTGAGCACAGATCAGTTGTGACGCATATTTATTTATTAAATATTAAGAAAAATTATATTCTTTTAGATTGTACAAAATGTAGCCCGGTTCACTAATGCACTCTAGGGTCTGTAGATGTTTAACTGCCCTATATTCTGAAAACAGACAATGGCTGTTACATTTTTTGGCAACATGGTCAGTAATCAATGGACATACGTCGACAGAGCTGACCAGGAAAGGTAAGATAAAGAAAATATACACATTTATAAATACCTGAATAGGTCAACATACGGAGCAGTGGCAGTTCTGTTATGTGTCTGCAGATCCTGGAACGATTTATGAACGAGGCTGATTGTGTACAATGCGAAGTAATGCATTTAATTTTTAAGTCATGAACGAATAGAATAAAAATACAAACTGACAATAAATTTCCTACTCATTGCTGTACTTGATCTTAATGCTGATTTTAAATAAATGTTTGGTTTTTTTTTTTTTTCTTGTGGGTCAACTGACTGTTCCAATTTAATCATTCGTCCGCACAAAATGAATAGCTGCCCAGAACTGGAGTCAGATGCAACCAAACGATGTACATCTCCACGGAGACACCGATCGACAGGCCGATTAAAACAATATTAGGCTCTTGGGAGAATATCCAGCTAGTCAAGCAAACGACGCGAATGATTTAGGGAAAACAGAATCTTAAGTTTGTTCGCCAGCGTATTTCTTTCTGAATACGTTGATTCCATAAATATGACCCGCTTTTGGCCAGCCGAGAAGGAGGCGGAGCGGGTAAGCATGGGGTATCTGACTGGCAACCAATCCACTGAAGCCTGTGACGGTCGCAAACTCGACTTTAGAAGCATGAAAGACAAAAGTGGGACAAAGACCATATTTTAAACAGTGCATCCAATAACGATTGGCATATTCGTTATTTTGTGTAATATTTAAGCAAAGATCAACGTGTGGACTCGCATAAAGATAGTTTTGTATTCTAACCGGGTCTGCATGATATTCTAAAGAGAAGAAAAAAAATAGCTCTTGATTAATACTTTATATTAACCACACAAAGGTCGACAAGAATCCCCCAGCAAAAAGTAAGTAAACAAATGGCAAATTTATTTATAATTAAACAGATTTTATTTATATCAGTTGGAACATCCTCTCGTCTCTTACTGACGCATAGCAAATAACTTTGACTCTCTGAAAAATGATGTCTTATTCTAGCATTAGTCGAAAAAGACTAACAACGATACGATTAATTCTGTGGTTATGTACATACTGATTTAATACATTTCAGACAAGATCGATCGCACACAGACACACACATTATATATATGCCAGTACAAAGAATCCTTTCCATATGGTGTAGGGTTGTACTGGCAACACTGAAGTCCCATAAATAAGATAAAGTAACCTTTAATATCAAAATGTCTCTGTGATACTGTGATAATTGCTTACTGACACAATATGAAAACGTAAATTGACCTGTCAGATTCTAAAGATTCAAAGATTGCAAATCTCTGTGCTTCCTCCTACCTCCTAGCTTCAGATTATAATATAACAAGGTCATCGCCTCCAAATTTCAATTTTAGCGTTGCGTTGATTGATTGTAAAGGCCTCTATTAATTGAAACATACAAATTATTATTTAAAATTAGACAATTCCTTTTAATGGAGAAGAAATTATGTGACATTCCGATAAAAAACATAGCTGAACAGGAAACACACCAGTTTTGTCAATATATAAAAACATTAGTGTCAGTAATGGCCCCCTCAAAGTTCCAGTGTAATATGCACTTGTTCCCCAAAGGGAGCTGGACAAAGAAAGCGGAACCAAACTGAGATTTTGTGGCACCCATATAGCGCTATAAAGACCCTCATTCATAAAAGATCTGGCAGTCTGAAACTCATCAGTATACATACAGTTGTGCAAAAGATTGTTTGCGCATCCTGTCAAGTTGAGTATCGCTTAAGTTCATGATACCTAATCTGACAAGTTGAATTTCTTTTAAGGTCCTGATGTCCCCTTGGACAAGTTGAATAGGGGCACCAGAAAATATACAAATTATTTGTTGATGATAAAACTGAATGAATTATATATGACCATTTCGATCTGCATGTACAAATATTTTGATTTGGAGTGATGGCAACACTGGTATTTTCCCACCTTTTTAGCTTTTAATATATTTTTTTTAGTTTCACATTTTGTATGAAGGGGGAGAGGAGCACCATCATATTTTCTGTGCTTAGGGCCCTGGAAGGCTTTAATCCGGCAGTTTTGTTAGGATATTCTTGGCGTAAGTTAAAGCGATGATTATTATGGCTTATAACAAGCGATGACCATAGCAAAAGAAGTAAAAGTTGAATCCGAAGATGTTTATGGAATGCAAAAACTAGATGTTGCACAAAACGCGAATGTGATATTATAGGCATACAATAATTCCGATCTGAAAGAAGAGCAGGAAAAGAAAAACCTACGCAGACGGCCGGAATATCAAAGATACCATTATAGAAAAAGAAAGATTCTGAAATTGAAGACAATAATCGGAGCTAGAAAATGACAAATTGTAAAGTAGCACGATCTTCAACTGAAAACTTTCGAGTCAGAGACAGGAAAGTCCCACATCAGTATATTAATGTCACGTATTGAACAGTCCTTAACACAATCCATTGATAGTTTAAACCCACATAAATATTTAGATGATCAATTCTTTCTTATTTCTGATGCGAGCCCATTGATAGTTTAAACCCACATAAATATTTAGATGATCAATTCTTTCTTATTTCTGATGCGAGCCCAGACCCAATAGATAAAGTGCATTATGGGTAGTATAACTAGTCTAAACTGTTAAGGACAACATTATGCCTGCCAACAACAAGAAGTTGGATCCTACTATGCACATCATACCATAAGAAAATATCCAAGCATTAGGGATATCTCAAACAAAGCAACAAGTTCGATTGAAAATCTAATGAAGACAAAGAGTGCTACCGATTTCACCAGAAGCATCCTATTTCCTGCCATTTTCCCAACAAGAGTAAATAAAAGTTAGCCACATACCTCTTTCCCTCTGTGATAGGGAAACGTATCATAACTGTGCATGTAAGTGGTAATGGAAAGAGAAAACGTTTAGCAAAGACACTGGAATATGACTTTGATGAGAAAGATTTAGTTGATAGCAACTGCCAATGTGAAATTCACTTCTGAACAGACCTTCGTGACTGATTTTGTATTTGTCAGAGCTAGAGTGCTCATTATTAGCACACCGGTTCATTTGGGACTGTTAACAGACCTTACAGCGGATGTTGTTAGGGAGGAATATCCTCAGTCGAAATGCTCCTGTTCGCAGTCACATGGGCTGAGGCAGAGGTTGAGAAGGATGTATCCGAAACACCAAGAAAAAGTCATACAAGCTTGAGGTGTGAAACCAAATAGTATAGAAAGAAGTGATACCGAAAACACATAATAGGAAATAGAAAATGATGACATTTCCTTAGTTTATGTTGAAAAGCTCTAAATGTTACAGAGAGAGAGGACATAATGTTGAAAACCATTTAGTCGTAAGTATTATATTCAGAACTGGTAGAGGATTGCAATTGATTGAACTGGGAAAATTGAATTACACGACGTAAATGAACCTCTCATAATGTAAGCAGTCAGATGTACAGGTATCACACCCGCAATGCCTGAGAACAGCAGTGGTCAAAATAGCTCATAACAAACCCTTGAATGACCACTTTTGAATAGAAAAAAGCGCATTTTGCTGCCTTCTAACTACCTCAATCTTATTAATGACGGCCAATTTTGTATGAGTATTTTTATGTTTGGACCTTACATTTGTCACCAGTGGCATCACATAACAATCCGATTGGACCATTGTCTTGTAATCTACAGTTTACTCTGAAGAAAACCACATTGGAAAAAGTGGAAGCAGACTTGCATCTATACTTTAGTGTTGTTACAGATACGGAGGAAGTAAATTCATTAAATAGGTACAAATTCTATCATCTATTCCATGTATCTCTACACTGATTGAACCAACTGGGTATTTTATTGCCCGCTTATTTAGTCCCGAAGAAAATCATTAATATTTTTCTTCTATTCTTCCAGGAGATTAGCTGACTAGTCAAGAATGTTACTTGCAATAGACAGCAAATAGCAATACATATAATTCCTAAACAGAAAACAAAATGATCTCATTGAGTTAAGCATCTTGGCTTTTGTGTAGGATTACAAACATAGATTTAAGGAAGGTCATCTACTTTCAAAAGTCCAGTTTATGAGGCGCCGTAGCGGACAAAACCTGGTCCAATGAGAAAGTTGCAGTTGAAATTTCAATGTCGTATGTCGAGAAATCCAATATCACGTGTTGGATTAAATTGCATGTCCTTAAAGTTCCATTTTCTAGATCGAGATTTTAGATATTATATGTTGAATTATACAGTGGTGGTTTAAAGTTCTATTTCCTATTGCGACGTTTTACAGTGTATATTTTGAATTACACAGCGGTGGTTGAAATTTCAATATCATAGGCTGAGAATCCCTAATTCACACGTTGTATGCAACTGTTTGTGGTGAAAGTTCCATTTAATAGGGCGAGTAGTTAGATTTAATGTGTTGAATTTCACAGCAACTACAAGCAGCCTCCTTGTTTAAAAATAACGCGGTCCGTTCACGAGAGCGACCTCTAGCGAAGAAATTCATAGTAATTCTCGACCTGTGAATGGTAACTTTCAAACTGTAAATGCATGAAATGTAATGGCGCCTCATAATTGAATACAAGAATGATGTATCTTAATACTCGATATTATTTTGAATTGTTAAAGTGGACATTGTGTAATGTTGCTTTTAACACCAACACATCATTTCACCAGAAAAAAATAACAGTTCTGACAAGCACAATAAAATGTCCAATCACCGCTGTGTAATTCAACGGATACAATCTGAAAACTCAACATACGAAATGGAACTTTCAGCTCAATCATTGTGATTCAACATGTTAAATTGAAGCTCTCGACATATGACATTAAAATTTCAACAACCGCCGTGTAATTCAGAAGATACAATCTAAAAACCCGATATTGGACAACGAATTTTCAACCAGCGCTGTGTAATTCAACAGATGAAATCTAAATACTCAACATATGAGATGGAACTTTCAACATAAATTCTTTGAACCAATGCGTAAATTAGGAATTCTTGACGTATGACCTTGAAATTTCAACCACCGCCGTGTAATTCAAATGACACATCGACATAGAATATATAACTTTCAACCACTACTGTTTTGATTCAACATATGCAATCTAAACTCTCGACCTAGAAAATGGAACTTTAAGGACAAACAGTTTTGATACAACACTTGAAATTGGAATTCTGGACATGTGACATTAAAATTTTAACGGCATCGTGCTGATTGTTGAATGGGTTGTGTCCAGGTTAGAATGCTGATTGTTGGATGGGTTGTGCCAAGGTTAAAATGCTGATTGTTGGAGGGATAGTGTCCAGGTTGGTGACTAATACGAGTAAGATAGTCTTGATGCATTTGAACTTAAAACTAATGCACTAGATTTCATCCTAAATGTTGAAAAATGAAGGAAATATAGAATGAATTTAAAGTGTATTAATACTTTAAGCATGTAAAACTTTATCCTATGTAAACCACAGGACATCGTCTCCAGCTAAGATAATTATTAGAGGAGCTTGTTGGTGTGCTTAAACCAAGACGGAAAAACTGACGAGGTAATACATCACGCACGCACTCGGGGGAAGCGTGAAATCCATCATACAAAAGGCATACAGTATGCCTTTAGGCAATTGCCAGAAAGTAAAACATGCACTGGACGAAATGCTACATCATTTTATCCCGGGCGGCAAATATTCAATGCATGATATTCAAAACCATCCACTAAATTATTTCAAAAATTATCAATTACATTATGTCAAAGTTTGTCTAGTAAATCATGTCGAAAACTATTTATTATATTATATCCAAACCTAACTGTCAATAGATTTCACTTAAGGATGTAAATGTTAGATATTATTATACGAGTATAATGGCCGTAAATATTTAAGCATAGATGCTGGACATGCTTGATTCAGTGCCATCCTACGTCACTCAGGCATGGACTGTGTGGACTGAATGTTGATATTAATATCCATCTTTCTTTCATTAGCATCAGACTAATTATATGACCCTTTAATCTCATATTATCCAAAATATTCATATCCAAATTTTGGGCCATTTATGTACCATTTACAACAAGCGCCATGTGAGAAAATCAAGCACTCTAGGATTCTGAACCGTGAAGATCAAATTAAAATTTTTAAAGTTAAACTGTTGTTT